>CAUYPK010161705.1:0-10388 GCA_963574355.1 Loris lydekkerianus
CATCATTGAGCTTTGGTACTTGTTTCTTGAGAGCAGAAAAGCTGTAATCTGTGGAAGTAGGTCATAGAAATGTTTCAAAATTCTCCCTCGACTCAGCCAATGGACTTCTGTGTGGTATGGAACATCTTCACAGGCAACATGTAGCTCAGACAGAAATTCCTGAAATTGTCTGTGGTTTAGTGTATTACCTCTAATGAAGTTAACACAAGATACCACAGTTTTCATAACAGAGTCCAACTTCAGTGATTTGCTACACAGCGCTTGTTGGTGGATGAGACAGTGTATGGCTATTGGATGAGAATGGTTATGTTTGTCCATCTCTTGGTTAATGCAAGCAATTACTCCTTTCTTAGACCCCACTATGCTAGGAGCACCATCAGTTGTCACACTGGCTAGTTTTGCCCAGTCTAGCTCCAAACTATTCACAGTTTCGCAAACCTTTTTATAAATATCCTCTCCTGTAGTTGTTCCTTTGATGCTTTGCAGTGCAGCAAGCTCTTCTGTGACTTTGAAATAGTCATTCGTACCACGAATAAAAAGTAAAAGTTGTGCAGAATCATGAACATCATTACTTTCGTCAAGTGCCAAGGAAAAATAGGAAAGATTTTTTGTGGAGTTTTGCAAATGCTGATGCAAATTGTCTCCCATTTCTTCAATCCTTCATGTAATTGACAGTTCTGAAAGACTCACTGTACTAAATAAACCAGCCTTCTCTGGACACATCTCTTTGGCAACAGAAAGAAGGCATTCTTTAACAAATTCTCCCTCCATGAATGCTCTGCCAGTGCACGCTATTACCTTGGCAACTTGAAAACTTGCTCACAGTGATGAAGTATTTAGCTGTTCCTGCTTCCTAAAAGTATTTTGCTGAGTTGTCAATGTATATTTCAGTTTTAATATTTTATCTTTTCTCACTCCTCCAACCAAACTATCACATTTATCTTTATGTTGAGTTTGATAATGTCGACGTAAATTGTATACTTTGAACACAGACGCTATATTCTAGCATATCAAACACACAGCTCTTTCCTTGTACTGAATGAAAAAGTAATCATAAGTCCACTGTTCTCTGAATATCCTACACTCTGAGTCAATTTTTCTCTTTCTTGATATCATTGTTTCCTAGGGATTCCAAATTGCTATTAGTAAAATACCAATATATACATACAGAGCTCCAAAAACAATATACCAGCAATAACTTTGCCCACACAGAGACATATAGACTGCACTGCCCATCAATGCAGTCTGATCAGTGTCCGTCAATGCAGTCTGATCAGTGTCCGTCAATGCAGCCTTGCCAGTTCACATCATTTCAGCCTCGCCAGTGCCCATATGGTAGAAGTCTGCTTTTACCTCAGGCTCACACTGGTTTGGTGCGGGAACAGGCACGATTACAGAGCCAGTTCTTCCACTACCTTTCCAGTTCACACTACCCTGTGCAAACCACATTGTGATCTGTGAACTTGCACAGAAATCTGATATCTTGGGTGAGAAGACCCATATAATCAGATTCCACTGCAGGAAAAAAGAAGGCACATATGCCTTTTTTCTTCCAAATCTCTTCACTGCTCAGAGATCGCAATAGTGTGAACCGGGGCTTACACAGCACACAACATACAACATCATACACAACTGAATAGCAATCAGAATATAAATGCACTTACTGGCAATTAAATTGGGTTTCCTACTCCTCGGCTGTCTGCAGAGCGGAATTAAGTTCCCATGGGGCCCTAGGCAGATTACCAGTTTGGGGCCCCCATGAGATAACACTGACCACTGACCATTTGCGATAACACTGACTGCTGACAATTTGCATTAATACTGAGTGCTAATAATTTGCATTAACACTTAGCACTTATACAATTACCATAACCACTGAGCACTATTTGCATTACCTCTGAGCTCTGACCATTTGCATTACCTCTGAGCACTGACAATTTGCATTAGCACTGAGCGCTATTTGCGTTATCACTGTGATGCAACCCCCCTAGAAACTACCCCCAACCAGCTAACCAACTTAAAAAAAAAGGCTTTCCTAACTTCAAAAAAAAGGCTCTTCTAACTTCAAAAAAAGGTGCCCCCATCTGCAAAAAAAAAAACCTCCTAACTTCAGAAAAAAAGGCTCCCCCTTAACTGCAAAAAAAGGCCCTACTAACTGAAAAAAAAAAAAAAAAAAAAGACCACCTAACTTCAAAAAAAAAAATCCTAACTTGTTCTTACCTCTGTCCTTAGGCAGCAGCAGGTTCTATACAGGCAACCTGGTGATTCCTCCGATTACACCAGAGACTGAGATGAGGAGTTGAGAGACAGAGAGAAGGAGCAGAGTTGGAGAGTAGGAGGGGAACTGGAGAATGTAGGGCACATTCCACATATGTGCACTGCGACCCCGGTGGGACAAGTCGGCTACTAAGCAGGACAGGCAGCTGTGGCAAAAACACCCGGCAAGCCAGATAAATGTCCTCGGCGGGCCGTAGTTTGAGGATCCTTGCTTTAGACTGAGACCAAGTAGCCATAAAATACAATACACCCTACAGTTCAACAAAATACAGCCAATCACTAATAGATGTCATTTTTGTAAACCATTGAGAATTCCTGATGAGCAACTTTTGGAACTGCTTTCTTTCTTCATTCATCCTTTTTTCTTTAAAAGTTGAACCTCGAGACTCTGTCTCTAAAAAAAAAAGGAATAAATAAATAAATAAAAGTTGAACCTCTAATTTGTTCTCTGGAGCCCTCCCCAAGACAATTTGGAAGTGTGTCCTGGACTACAGCTACAGCCTCAATCTTGGCCCAGATAAATTCTCTATATTAATTTTGATTCAGTAGGGCAGCACCTGTGACTCAATTTTGATTCAGCTTCTTCCTTTTAGGTTGGTATTAGTAGTGTCTAGATAATAAAGATAATAGTATGGCAGCACCTGTGGCTCAGTGAGTAGGGCACCGGTCCCATACACCAAGGGTGGCAAGTTTGAACCTGGCCCTGGCCAATCTGCAACAAAAAAATAGCTGGGCATTATGGTGGGTGCCTGTAGTCCCAGCTACTTGGGAGGCTGAGGCAAGAGAATCGCCTAAGCCCAAGAGCTGGAGGTTACTATGAGCTGTGATGCCACGGCACTCTACCGAGGGCAACAAAATGAGACTCTATGTCTAGGAAAAAAAAAGTAATAGTCCTACTACAGTCTGAATTGATGGGAATAAATCTGGAGTACCATGTTCAGTTAAAAGGGTGAAATTTTAAGAGTATGATCTTTTACCCATTCTGTTCTTTCCATTCCCACTACCAGATTCTCTTGTCTCATTCTTGGTGTGGTAGATTGATTCCAAAGATGGCCCAACAGGCTAGGCACCCATAGCACAGCGGTTATAGCATCAGCCACATACACTAAGGCTGGTGGGTTCGAACCCAGCCTGAGCCAGCTAAGCAACAATGACAACTGCAACAAAAAATAGCCAGGCGTTGTGGCAGGCACCTGTAGTCCCAGCTACTTGAGAGGCTGAGGCAAGAGAATGGCTTAAGCCCAAGAGTTTGAGGTTTCTGTGAGCCATGACGCCACAGAACTCTACGGAGGATGACTTAGTGAGACTGTCTCAAAAAAAAAAAAAAAAAAAAAGGCCCAGGGCTTGTAGCTCAGCGGTTAGGGCACCAGCCATATGTACCAGAGCTGGTGGGTTCAAACCCAGCCTGGGCCTGCCAAACAACAGTGACAATTATAAACAAAAATTAGCTGTGTGTTGTGGTAGGTGCCTGTAATCCCAGCTACGTGGGACTGAGGCAAGAGAATTGCTTAAGCTCCAAAAGTCTGAGGTTGCTGTGAAAAAGGGAGACTCTTGTCTCAGAAAAAAACAAACAAAAACAAAGATGGCTCAACAATTCCTCTGCTTGCACATGCCTATAGCATCAGTTTGCCATGTCTCCCATCAAGAGAGAAAGTCTATTTCTCCTCCTGGTGAATCCTGGCTGGCTCTGTATCTTACTTTGATCAATAACAAGTGATGGTGTTTAACTTACAGCCCTAGTTCTAAGGGGCCCCACAGTTTCCATTTTCACCCACTTGGCTGCCTGTTACCAGGTCAGGAAGCCCAGACTAAATGACTGATTAAACTGATTAATGAGAGGTCAATGTGAAGAAAGAGGTCATGTCGAAAACTGAGGGACCTAGCCAACTGCTAGCATAGGGGCCTTGACATGTGAGTGAAGCCATTATGGATCTTTCAGCCCTAGTCAAACCAATGATTGTAACGTCTGAATGATTGTTTAATATGGTAGTCACTAGCCACATGTGTCTACTGAAGTCCATGCAATGTGGCTAGGGCATGTGAAAAACTACATTTTAAATTTCATTTGATTTTACATAATTAAACTTTAAATAGCTAGCAACTACTATAAAGGTAAGCATAAAAGTTGAGGAAAAAAAGAAACTTTTTTTTTTGAGATACATTCTTAAGCTGTTGCCCTGGGTAGAGTGCTGTGACATCATAGCTCACAGTAACCTCTGACTCTTGGGTTCAAGTGATCTTTTTGCCTCAGCTTTTCTTTTTTCTTTCTTTTTTTTTTAATTGCAGTTTGGCTGGGGCCGAGGCAAAACCTCTGGGAGGCTGAGGCAACCCACCACCCTCTGTATACGGAGCTGATGCCCTACTCACTGAGCCACAGGCGCTGCCCCAGTTTTTCTATTTTTAGTAGAGACAGGGTCTTGCTTTTCTCAGGCTGTTCTTGAACTCTTCAGCTTAAGCAATCCACTTGTCTCTTCCTCCCAGAGTGGTAGGATTACAGGCATGAGCCATTGCACCCGGCCAGAAAAGAAACTTTTTATTGGGGGAATGTAAGCCCCCTTTAAATTATCAGACCCAGAGAGATATTAAAATGAGAAAGCAGTCAGTCTCACTGTCCCTTGAGCTAAGCAGTTTTTTTGAAGCTGCCTACTATATGGACTATAGACTGAGTGTTACCATCAAGTAACCATAAATTAAAGTAATAATACCATATGCTGGATACCATAATTCAAACCCTATAGCTCACTAATACATATATAGCCAATTGCAAATTGATATCATTTCTCCAAACCAATGGAAATTACTGAAAAATGACTTATAATTGCCCCCCTCCTGATTTGTCCTTTTTTTCTTTAAAAACTTGAGCCCATCCTTTGTTTTACAGAGCACTTCCCAGCATTTCCTGGGGTGTAGTCCTCAACCTTGGCTCAAACTCTACCTACATTACTGCTGCCTCAGTTTACTTATTTAGGTCAAAAAAGTCTATGCCCACTCTAATCCACCCAGCATAATCTTGCTAAAACAACAGGGCAGGAGGCAGCCAAAATCACTTTTGCTCTTTCTTGGGACTATAAGTACTTAAGCAAGAAAAAAGAAAAAAACTAAAGCAGTGACTACAGATGGCTGGTCGAGAAGGTACAGTATAGCTTAGACAGGACTATTAAAAAAAACAAACAAAAAAACACTTCCCACCAAAGTAACCCAAGGAAGGGAGTGACCCATTGTAACTAAATTTCATCTGCATAAAATATGCTAACCAGAAAGGGAAATTTCCACACAATAGACTATGAGTCCCACATCTAGCCTAGAGAAGTCCTGACTAGAAAATTAGCCTTCAGGCTTGGCACCAAACCTGGCCTGGGTCAGCTAAACAACTGCAACAAAAAATAGCCTGGCATTGTGGCAGGTGCCTGTAGTCCCAGCTCCTTGGGAGGCTGAGGCAAGAGAACTGCTTAAGCCCAGGAGTTTGAGGTAGCTGTGAGCTGTGACATCATTGCACTCTACCCAGGGCGACATAGTGAGACCCTGTCTCAAAAAAAAAAAGAAAAAAAAGAAAGAAAAAGAAAATTAGCCTTCAAAAACTGTCTTCCTCATCTGCTGAAAAATAAAATTTTAATAGTTCCCTGGTTTACACTTTTCGGGAGGCGGGGAAGAGAAGAGGCAGAAAGGAAATCTGAGAAAACCTATTATGAATGGTAGACACAGCCACATCTGCTAATCCCTCGAATTCTCATAAGCACTTTTTTTTGGCTGGGGCCGGGTTTGAACCTGCCACCTCTGGTATATGAGGACGGCCACCTACTCCTTTGAGCCTCAGGCGCGGCCCATCATAAGCACTTTTTTCAAACCCAGCAAATAGAAGCTCAGAGAGTTAATTTGCCTAAGGACCTCTAACTAGTCAGAGACAAAACTTGAAACCAGGCATTTGTAGTTCCAACCCAACACCACTTCCAGTACACTAGAATGCCTCTTATCAAGAACTTTAAAAAACCCAAAAATGTCCACCCGCTTTTTGAGATTTTTCACCATCTGGTCACCTAAGTAACTACTTGCAGTTTTAATGCCTTAACTCTTATCAGACTGATCATTTCTTCTTCATTTACACTATACTTTTTTCTTTTAATTCTACCCATCCTTCAAAGCTCAGTTTAAACCTTTATTCCTTCCATGAAAGCTTCCTCACCTTAATCCCGATTAATTTCCCCCCTCCTCTGATTTTTACATCACTTATAGTAGGTAACACATAATACAGCACTCTTTGTTACCCTGCTTTTCACTTAAATAGATGCTATTCTCCTTGAGGACAGAGGCCACCTATTTCTGGGGAGTGTGGCAATCCTTCCAAATTTCCTTCAATTTCTCGCACAGCCCTGAGTAGGTACTTCTGATATGGATGAAGGATCTAACTCAACAAACACTTCTTTTCATTAAAGTCAGCTCCAAATTCTGGTGTTTTACCCTTTGCTTAATCTACCGCACACCAATTAGTCCACAGGGCTGAGTCCGGGAGCGGTGGCTCACGCCTGTAATCCTAGCAGTCAGGGAGTCCAAGGGAACTGGATTGTTTCAGTTCAGGAGTTCGAGACCAGACCGAGCAAGAGACCTTCGTCTCCCTTAAAAATGGAAAAACTAGCACTCTAGGAGGCGTTGTGGCGGGCGCCTGTAGTCCCACCTACTCGGGAATGCTGAAGCAAGAAGATCCCCTTGAGACCAAGAGTTTGAGGTTGCTGAAAGCTAAAATGTCAGGACACTTTACCCAGGACTACAGACTGAGAACCGTCTCCGAAAAAAAGAAAGAAAGAAAGAGAAAGCACCCCCGCCACGTAGCGCATCCCTCCAGCTCTCGGACGCCACGCCCAGCCTGCTAGTTGCGATTGGGCGTGGCCCTGCTTATGCTGGCCGATTGGGCGTGGCGTGCTTGGTTGAAGGCGTGGCTCAAAAGAGGAACCTACGCGTAGGTCAGACTCGGTCATTTCCGTTAGTCCTCGATAATTTCCGGTAACTGTGTCCTCCTCCACCGATTCATCTCGGGTATTTCCGTCCACCTTCGGGCTTTTCCGTCTGGCTTTCGATCGGCTCTCTCTATTTCGTGTATTTCCGTGTCCCGCTCGGAGGTGCTCGGCAATTGCTCGGCCTCCCCCATTCCCCGGTAACGGTCGCTGGTGAGTTTAAATGAGCCGGGGCTGGCTGGGCCAGAGCCGCTACGGGGGGGGCCTGAGGCATTGCAGAAAGTGGACCTGAGCCTCAAGGATGACGGTGCTGCAGGAACCCGTCCAGGTGATGATAACTCCCTTTTTTGAGTCTTGGCTGGCAGCCTGGGTCGGGAAGCAGCGTATGGCCACTCCGCGGCCTGGTGCGGCCTAGGCCCAGCTCCTTCTCCCGCCTCCCCTTCTGCCCCGTCCTACCTATCTTTCCTCAGTTCGGAGGGTTTGGCCGCAACCTAAGCGGTGTTACCCCTGGCCCTACGTTACTTTTACCCTTAATGGGAGCGGGATTCGGCGATATTATCGTCTTTCCTGTCGGAGCCAGGTCTGGCCAGCCCCTGCTGTCAGTCGAGGGGCCTGGCTTGGCCCGGGGCTAAGGGCTCAGGGGGCCGAAAACGCGTCCCAGGTGTTCTCTTCCCTAAAGGATGATTGAAAAGCACCTTTGATCAGAGTTTGTATGGTGTTCGTAATGGTAGGGCAAGTTTTTGGGTGAAGGGGGGTTGCTTTGTTTTTGTTTTTTATGTGAGGGTAGGATCGGTATTTTTCATACTGATTTCTATTTTGGTAACAGAATTCCTAACCCACGTTGCCTTTCTCTCTGAGTGAATTTCCCTCTGGACACTGAAGGCTTGATGCTGAGGTGCAAGCACCTATACAAAGGGAGGCAGTGAAAAATCTGAGTTTTTTTCATTACCTGTAATGGAGATCCTAAGTATCATATGGTGCATGTTTATAAGGAGTTCAGGAAATGAAAGATAAATAATGGTTTTTCTGTCCATTTCACTGGCCAACCCCACCAAGGTATGCTTTGACTACACAGTACTCTGTTGGCATAGAAGACACCCTATTGGATTTTAAGTGTGTGATGCAATGCCAAGTCATTTTGCCCGCTGACATCTAAAGAAACTCCATCTTTTGTCACTTGTTAATGGGCCAGGTCTGGGAGACCATCCCAACTTATGATCTTTGACTTAGAAGAGTTGGCCTTTATCAACTGCTGTCTTTGATTCGTAGACTCTGTTTTGAAGTTATAAAGCAAGCTGATTTTAGAAATTTCTTCATATTGCCCTTAATAGGCCTGTGGTGTCAAATGATAAATGGTTTTTTTTTTTTTGTTTTTTTTTTTTGAGGTAAGGGTTAAGTGTTCTTTATTTTTATTTTTTATTTTTTTGGCCAGGGCCAGGTTTGAACCTGCCACCTCCGGTATATGGAGCCAGTGCCCTACTCCTTTGAGCCACAGGCACGACCCATAAATAGTATTTTAATACATCATTACTTCCATATTTTCTTATTTTTTATTCACAGCATAAAATACTTATTTCTCCTAATTTGGCTTCTTTAGCTTTTTACGTATAGCAGATATTAGTGTTTAAATTAATATGATGCATGATTCTGTCTTAGGAAATTTACCTATCAATTCTTCCAGAACTATTTCTTTCCATCCAAATTCCTCTTACAAGTTTGCAACCATTTTAAGATTGTTTTTGAGGCCTCACATGAAATTAAATGGATAAGACATTACTCCAGTTATTTAATTTCTATTTCATATTCTTATCGTCTTAATAATGAGTGATTCTTTTGTCTTCTTTGGCTGCAAGTCTTCTTAAGTGATAAACTAGTTGCATTGATAGCATATAGTCACTTTTTTTTTTTTTAAAGACAGAATCTCACACCCTCAGTAGAGTGCTGTGATGTCACAGCTCACAGCAACCTCCAGCTCTTGGGCTTAAGCGATTCTCTTGCCTCTGCCTCCCGAGTAGCTGGGACTACAGGTGCCCATCACAACTCCTGGCTATTTTTTTCTTGCAGCTTGGCCAGGCCAGGGTTTGAACCCGACACACTTGGTATATGGGGCCGGTGTCCTACTCACTGAGCCACAGGCGCTGCCCCGCCACTTTTTAATAATAATTTCAACCTGTATAAAAAGCACAGGAAAGAAATATGTATCCTATTTCTAGGTAGTACCCATCAGGTTTCCTATCTTTCTTTAAAGTACTCTTAACAGTACTACTCTTTGATATGTTTAAGTCTTAAAAGTCAAATTTGCCTCTCTTTGCTTCCCCCCACATTGGTTTTGTCCATTAGATTTTGGGTTAGTGGGAAGAAGTTTTAGATATGATTAAGTGAGAAATTGAGTTCTAATTTTCAGTAGAAGCTATTCCAGAAGGGATTTGGAGGAATGGTAGGAATAAGCAACTTTAACTACAGTGATAAAGATCAATAATCAGGGATAGTGCTGAAAATGGGAAAGAATTAGTAAGGAAGAGAATAAAAATAGGACAGATAAAAAGAGATGTCTTTTTTTTCATGATAGATTACATGTATTTGGAAAGGAATAAGAGTGAATTGGAAAATCGTTTCCTGTCTTGGAATGCTTCAGAGTTGATAGTACTAGGCATAGGAAAAAGTTGACAGGAAAGATGAGCAATTCTTTTCTGCTTTTTTTTCTTTAAAGTTTTAACATGGAATAGCCAATCTGATATACCATAAATGCCTAAATTAAAGCTTCGCCCAAAATGACCTCTCATAGAAAAGTATTAACTCTATATTCGAATCTTTACAAAAGTCTCGCATTGTTATGAGGCAGAAGTTTTTTGTCTTATTTTTAATAACTTGGGAAAACACACTAGCCTAAGTGGACTTCAATGAACACTTACTACTTGGATATTTATAAATGTCACCCATGAAACTAGTTTTTTTTAAAGAGGCAAAGACATATGTAGATTTATCAATTATTCCTAGGGTAAGACTTAACAGAAGTTTTGGATGAAGTTGTAAACAAGCCTTTTGAAAATTGCTCTAATAAGCACTGTAGTAATTGGGTACTTATATACACAATATTGTTTTAGAGATCATCAGAATTACTGGAAATGTAGTCATAATTGTGAAGGAAAACATGGGGGTCTTTTC
>CAUYPK010161706.1:0-10992 GCA_963574355.1 Loris lydekkerianus
TGGGATGGGGCTGGCCCAACCTCCCTCAGGAGGGAGAGGGGCACCCAGGCATGCTCTTGGGGCAATCACTTTCAGCATCCCTAACAGCAAAGGTTTTCCAATCAGCCCTGATGTGGCATTATTGTGAGGAATGGTCACAATTTTAGCACTGGCTTTCTTCCCAGCTTATTGTCTCATATCTTCACTCCTGGCTCTGACCATCCTCCTCCCAACCCAGAACCAAGCCATCACTCAGCATCACCTGATAGCAGGTAGCTCGGCAGTTACAAGGGGCCTGGCAACCTCTGATCTTCCATTAAAAAAAAAAAAAAATTAAGACAATGAGAGGACTTTTGTTTCTTCTGAAGGCAGAGAGGATGGGAAAGGTAGAGGGTGGTAATGAAGGACAGGAAAAGAAAATCAATCTACAATCCAGTGGTACATCCCAAATTTCTGTCACTCTGTATAGGTAGTTCCATGCCCCTACTCCAAAATGCACGGGCCTCTCAGTCTGCCCTGGCAGTGTGGGCCTCTCAGAGGAATAGCATCTTGGCCTCTGTCCACCCCAGGTCACTTGAGCTTCAGTTTGAAGTGGCAGCGATGGGCTTATCCAGTTCAAGGTCAATGGTGGACCTGGTGGAATGTAGGCTGCTGTAGCAAGACTTGCACACTCGACTGGGTTCAAAGAGCTGCTGGCTGGGAACTGGAACCTTCTGGTTACAACAACTGGAGCAGAATACATTCCCACAAGTCCTTCAGTGGTGCTTCCTACTGGCGAGCCAGAAGGCACTGTCACATGCATAGCAGTGGGCAGCCAGATGGTCAGGGAGCCAACAGGTCATCACTTCATCACCGAAGTCCCCATTGAAGTGTAGGGAGCTGGTCAGGTACTGGCTCTCCAGGTGATTCTTCAGCTCCTGGACTTGTTTCTTCAAGGTTTCCACTTCCTGCTGGTGGCCTGACTCAATCTGACGCAGGCGCTGCCGGATCGTGTCTGTGTACAGTCATGCCATCATCGTCCAGGTGGCTGCGGGAAGGCTGGTCAGGGCTGCTGGTTGCAGATGGTCTTCCAGAGTGGCTGTGTAGCCACTTGTGGTGCAAGTTTCTTGAGTGTAAGTGGGCAGAGCATTACATTTAGAGAATGTAGTATGTAATGTATTTGATAGCCAAGTTTAGGAACAACCATAAAAGACTAAACTAAGCCTTGTATATGTGAAAGAGCTTAGATTTTAAAAATTTGTTATAAAAATTTAAATCACTATAATGAACCCTAAAGTTCCAAAAACTGTGCTGGCAAGAAATTGTCATAATTTTATGAGCTATAAGTCTTTGGTTTTTTAGTCCTCCACTTTTTTTATTGTGGTAAAATAAGCATAACATAAAATTTGCCATTTTAACTATTTTTAAGTATACAGTTCAGTTTCAGTTTAATCTTCCCAAACTGAAACTCTAACCATTAAACAATAACTTCCCATTCCCCCCTTCCCCTAGACCAGGCATCCTCAAACTTTTTAAACAGGGGGCCAATTCACTGTCCCTCAGACTGTTAGAGGGCTGGACTATAGTTTAAAATTGCTATGCACACTGCACATATCTTATTTTGAGGTAAAAAACAAAACGGGAACAAATACAATTCACACCACTTCATGTGGCCCGCGGGCCGCAGTTTGAGGATGCTTGCCCTAGACTTTCCCAAACAACCTTCTACTTTCTGACTGTATGGATTTGACTGCTTTAGGGACTTCATATAAGTGGAATCATGTAGTATTTGTGCCTTTGTAACTATCTTATTTCGCTCAGCATAGTGTCCTCAAGGTTTATTTACATGTCATAATTTTCTTCTTTTTTGTAAGGTTATATTCCTTATGTTATATATACAACACACACATATAATATATACAAGTGTATTTATGTATCACATTTGTTTATCCACTCTTCTGTTAACGGACATGTGAGTTGCTTCTACCTTTTGGCTATTTTGAATAATGTTGCTATGAACATGGGTATACAAACATCTGTTCCAATTCCTACTTGCAATTCTTTTGACTACACATCCAGAAATGGAATTACTTTAACTCTTATAATACTTTTAATAAGGTAGAGAAATGCCTATCTATATTTTATCCTAAAATTTCTAAGACATAAATTTAATTCTGATTTTCTAAAGTGACAAATATTAAGACTTACCTCACATTTGTGAGTGTTTCACTCTGCTTACTCCTTACCTTCAAGTCTACACATCTAAGTTTGTTTTCTTTTCTTTCTTTTCTTTTCTTTCTTTCTTTCTTTTTTTTTTTTTTAACATATTCTCCTACAACAAGTTCACTGTTCCTCTGGATTCCAATATTTTCTCTTGCTTGTGCTTTCCAAATTCACCATCAAGGCCTGGGCTGTCTCCTCCAACTTCTACTAGCTGGTCAGCCTTGAGTAAACTATGTCCCAAGAGCATTGTGCTGTCAACCTTTCCTTTCTGTTCTACCTCTCTGGTTCTACTAATTCTTTTTCCATAGGTGACCACTCTGCTTAAGTCACTCATATCTTTACAAAATTCTGAATCCTGTGTCCCTTTTGGTGGCCCACCAGACCTATTTCAACTGCTGGACACAGGTGCGCATGCATATGCACACCTAGGGACTTGGTCTTTGCTCTAATTAATACACAGACACAATGGTGTGTCCACTTTACACTGACTTGACTAGTAGAATCAGGAAAATAGCCCTAGTTTTCAACCCATAGAGCAAAATAGGGCTTTCAGGCAAAGATTAAAAACAAAAAACAGGGCTCTATCATTTTCCTCGTGCCTGTGATACTTAAATAACAAATGTAATCCTAAACTCTGTTACTACCCTGCCTATGCACATGTACACTGGCACTCACACCCCACGCACATGCATGTTTCATGGTAGTAGCCTGTCCCAGACTCTCCCTCATGCCTCAGCCATAACAACTTTTTGGCCAACTCCTTTTGCCCTGCCTGCTGCCAATTGCAGAAGCAGTTGAATCACCTGCTCTAATTTACAAATAGCCAAATGTCCTAAGGCAATTTGAAGTCTCAGGACTTTGAAGTGCCAGAAATTGTAAAATATACTTCAAAAATATCTACTAGAGTCTCCAAAGTCAGAGTTTAGATTCAAAAGTTGTCCCTCAGCAGACTGCACTCAGAAATTTGTTGTCAGACTTCCTGTGAGTGTGGAGCTTTGACAGTGGGAGGGATTGAACAGGTGGGTCCAGATTAAGTTTCACAGATCCATGTCTTCAGCTGACACACACAAAGCAAGTGTCATTTGGGACAATGGTAATAAATCTCTTACTAAAGGTGCAGGCGGTAGGAATTATTTCTTTACTTCGAACAAAATTATAATAAGGTAATAGAATAAGTCAAATTTTAAAACCAGAATCCAAAAAGTAGGGAAGAAACCTGGGTTTTTTTAAATAGAAATCCTTCTACACTCCTCCTCCCCTGCACTAAAAAACACCTTTCTCACACTTTCCTTACCTTTGCTTCTAACCTCAACCCAAAATGACTTGGATCTCCTGCTCGGTTCTCTCTCTATTTTCACAGTAGCGTTGTGCCTACTATGTCAAGGTCAAAACAAAACATAACAGCCAAGATTTGGAATCAACCCAAGTGCCCATCAACACATGAATGGATTAATAAACTACGTGTATACCATGGAATACTATTCAGCCATAAAAAACATGGAGACTTTACATTGTTCCTATTAACCTGGATGGAGTTCAACATTCTCCTTAGTAAATATCACAAGAATGGAAAAGCAAGTATCCAATGTACTCAATGCTAATAAGAAATAAGTAGATGAACAATTACATGCTCACATAAGAGAAAAGCATAATTAAAATCAAGGGGAGGGGGAAGAAGGAGGGACGGGAGAGCAGGATGAAGAGGGATTGGCAAGGTCTCCCCTAACCAGCACATGTGAGGGTATTTGGCACACACCTCCTGGATGAAGGGCTCAACTACAACTTGGATGCTGCCTAACAAATGCAAACAATGTAACCTAATCTTTTGTGTCCTCATATTAATCTGCAATTTAAATAAGATACATTAAATAAACAATACAAACAATAGGAAGGTAAATCCATTAAATCTATTTGTTAGAAATTATAATTTGGTGACGGTGCAATTGAACTGGCAGTTTTATGCATTGCTAGTTGCACACTAAATGTGTACAATCTTTTTGAAAGCAATTTTATATATATCAAGAATCATTAAAAAGTTATACACTTTAACTTAGTAATTATGCTTCCTAATAATATAATCCAAAATATGTAAAAATGATTTTATATATAAGGATATATTTATAGTATTGATATTGTAATAGAAAAATGAAAGAACATACAATAAATAAGTAATGTTTAAGCAAGTTACAGTACAAATACTTATAGACCTCTACCATTATAAATGAGGTTGTAAAAAATATAGTAAATATCAAGACAAACTTGATAGGCTACCACATACAGATAATGCAACCACAACCATTTAAAACTCTGCACAAGACAAAAGTTTACAAGGGTGAATAGCAAAATGCAAGCAGGTGTGTTAAGGTAGTGGCACTGTGTTCTTTTCTATATCGGAATATTTTGTAATGTTTTTGCATTATTTTTATAATAAAAAGGTATCTGACATGTTTAAAAGGTTAGGATCATATGGCCATATGAAGTAATTGTTGAAACAGCTTACAATGATTATAAATGCATATGCTTTAATACACAAAGATTCTCTAATACATTTTAGTTTCTTTTTAAATGTGTGTGGATTACTTTTCTCATTTGGAATTCATCTGATTCCAAATGCTCCAAAAGCCTAACACATTTACTCATTTAGTCTGCTAAATCAGCTGTTTTATAGCCTGTTGCCCAAATGAATGTCTTAACTATGTGCAAATACAATTAATTTTCAGGCTTTCTTAATTCCTACCCCTCTACCCTGACAGAGGCTTTGAATTTATATTATTTTCTTAGATACTAATGAACAGTTTCTGTGTAATTCTCAACAAGGCCAAATGAAATCTTCACAAATTATATAGCCATGATGTTCTTATCACCATATGTATGTGAGAAATAATACCAACTAACTGTAGAAAATATGAAAAACTAAAGGGGTCTAGTTCAGAGGCTGGAGATTTTTGTTTCACTAATCATGTTCTCAACAAAGAAGTATGAAAAAAGCAAATGTGCTATGAAGCCCTTTTATTTATTTGGAAATAATTTTAAAGGTAGTATCAAATCAGAGCAAATGCATGCAATGCTTCATTCCTGTTTGCAGAGAATGCTAATGAAAGCTGCATCCCAATCACAGTGTTATATAAGAAGCACACAGATACAGGTTAAGCTAAATTTCATGAGATGGCAAATTAAGGAGAAGGGAAAAGTGTTGCAAAAGCATAAGAATATCCAACCCCTTTTTATCTCCCACTCCTTCGCCATCTCCTGCCTAAGCTTAGAGATTGAGGAAAGGTTGCACAAACTATTCGTGAATTTCAAAGCTCTCCTGTCACTTTTCTCTTTTGTGAATGAGTTATCACTCAGAAATGAGTTGTCACAAACAAGAAAATGTTTGTGTTCAAAGCACATTGCTGGTGGAGTTTCAGCAAGCTCCCATCTATTTCCTCTTGCTAGGGAGAAACTCATGGAAACGAATTTGATATTTCTAGTCCTCCTAATGTCCACTTCCTATTCACACAACCGGTGGATAACCAGACCTCAACCAAAATGAGAATGTGTCCATTCCCTCCACAATGTCAGCATCAGTCACTCTGAACTTTTCTGCCACTTCAGTTTGTATTTTTTTGTCATTTTATGATGATTATTTTCATGGTTTTGTCTAAAATTCTTGTTGTCTGCTGGGCACAGGTGGCTTAGGCTTGTAATCCTAGCATATTGGGAGGGCAAGGCAGGAGGATCACTTGAGGGCAGGTGTTCAAGACCAGCCTCAGCAAAAGTGAGACCCCTGTCTCTACAAAAAATTTAAAAATTAGGGCAGTACCTGTGGCTCAACAGAGTAGGATGCCGGCCCCATATACCAGAGGTGCAGGTTCAAACCCTGCACTGGCCAAAAACAAACAAACAAAAAAAACCCCAACATTTAAAAATTAGCCTCGAGTGGTGGTGCGTGCCTGTCATCTCAGCTACTCAAGAGGCTGAGGCAGAGCAATAGCTTGAGCCCAGGAGTTTGAGAGTGCAATGAGCTATGATAACACCACTGTACTCTAGCCCAGGTAAAAGAAAAAAATTGTTGTCTATGGTTTCTAGTATTTTTCCAGGGGCTAATTTAAAATTGTTGTCAAAAACCTCCCATTACATCAAGTCAAAAGTTGTCAACACTGACAGCTAGAAAGGACTTTGCAATATCTAGTAGAAGTCTCATGATTTTACAGATAACAAATGGAAAGTCCAAACAATCCAAGTGACTGGCTTAGTTTCTGTAATTTATAGTTTTATTGTAGCTATAATCCATAAATCTGGCCTGTAATTCATCTATGCCACCGGGCACCCTATTCTCTCTCCAGTTTAGTCCCTTTTCTAACTTAATAGACTCATAGGATCTGACAGTTAAAATTATTTTTAGATTCATCAATTTGATTACACAAAAATGTTAAGTTTCTGTATAGCAAAGAAAATACCCACAGACAAACAAAAGGCAAAAATACTTACAGATAATTTGCAACACAACAAAGCATTTAACTTCTTAATAAAGAGCTCTTTAAGTCAATAAGAAGACCAATAGCCCAATAGAAAAATGAACAAAAGATTTAATTTAGCAACTCACCATAATCCTGGGAATTTTTTTTACTACTCTCCTGTGATAAATCTCCTTTTCCCTTGATTGTCTTTTTTGATTTATTACCTCATTTTTAAGGAGTATATTCTCCAACAGATTACTGAGAAAAGATGCAAAAGGATAAATATTTTCATATCTTGGGGGCCTGAAAATATCTTTTTTTCTACCATATATACAATAAATGGTTTTTCTATATATAGATCTCTATGTTTGAAACAAATAGCACACATGAATGGAAATAATATTTGTATCTCATTCTTAATTAGCCACAATTACTTATTAGTGAGATATGTTTAATGTTAGGCAATACACAATTTCTCAAACCTTGGATTTAAAGTGGATACTGGCAACTTCATTTCCTGTTCTGAGCTAATTTTCACAAAGTACTTGCTTTTAATCACATAGACTAGGCTTTGCAAAGATGACGTTACTGAAAGGTATACAGCTCAATCTAACATTGGAACTGTGAATTACTTCCATCTACTAGTTCACAGTGTAGCTAAAATATATCACTATCACTGTATTCCCCTCTAAAATTTAAAATTTCCCATGGCACCCTGTGAATTTGCTCTAATGCCCTAGAGCAAGGCACACTTTAAGAACATCAGATCTAATCATTAGGGAAAAAGTAAAGTGAGACCCCGCTATTATGTATGTGTAGTATGAGCACATTATTTTCTGTATGTACATACTAAATATATACATTATATGTGTATTACATATATATGTATACACATGCAAATATGTGCCATTTTTGTGTATTTGTGTGTATTTGTGTTTATACACTATATACACAAACATAGACAGGTGTCAAAAAATGTATACACATTTTAAGAAATGTAAAAACTACATTAAATTTTTAATACTCAAGTCATCTTACACTTCAGCAATTAGAAGAGGTGCTAAATATGACTTGTATTCATCTTTGGTTACTGGTACTATTAAAATTTTAATGCAGTTTTTTCCTTTCTTCAAATGTGCATACTTTTTTGATACCCTCTATATCATATGAATTTAAAATTGTCTTATATACATCAAAATGAAGATGATTATTGCTAAGTGGAAACTTACAGTTGATGCTTATTTCTTTATGCTTTCTATGATTTATACTTCCTAGAAGGTTCTGTTTTATAACCAAATGAAACAGAAAAGTTCCATTTTGAGCAAAAGAAATTTAATAAAAAACTATATTCATAGGCCCAAGTCCACTTCGCTTCTTTTAATGAGTAAAACGGGTTTGGAACTCCCTCAACAAAAGAATTTTCCTGTTAGGAATGGATATGAACCATCAGAAATAATGCTATTAGAGACAGATTAAGGTAAAACTAGTACTACTCGGTAGTTCAACTAAGACACCCTTTAAAAACCTAAGAATATACATCTTTTAGAGAAATGAGAACCTCTCTCATTCATAGGTCAGCACAAATTTTTAAAAAGCATGATATCAATATAAAAAATACTGTAAGTAAAAAATAAGAAAGAAATATTCCTCCACAAAGTAGAGAGAAACCCATGACATACACCTGAAATACAGTGTCACGAATCTGGTGAAAATTTTGAAAAGCATTTGTGGAATCAGAGAACTTAATGAAACGATATCCCTTATAAATGCTAGAAGAACTTGGAGGAAAAATGGAAAGGGAAGAAAAGACCCTCACAAAAATAAAATTCACATTTGGCCGCAATGCAAAGGAGGATGGATAAAACAAATAAGAACGTGCAAAACGAGCTTGAGAACATTGCACCAAATCAAAAGAGTTTAAAAGGACGAGAGAAGAAATAAAGGCATAAAATATACCTTATTTAAGTTCTCCTTAAAAGGAAACAATAAGTATTCAAAAATATAATTTGAAAATCATTTTTGAAATAAATATTTGAATCTATCAATTCAAAGTTCACACAATGTTTCAGTTAAAAAATGCATGCAAATGACCAAACTGGTAAAGTATCTTTTCTGGTAAAGATAGTAAACTTCAAAGATAAGGAAAGAATCTATGAAGAGTAAAAATCAGATAAGCCTCAGTTTTCCCACAGCCACAATATAATGCTGAAGGCTAATACAGAAATGTCAAGTCTTCAGGGAAAAAGATCATGCACTCCAGAAATTTTTAGAGTTGAAGTGTTTTCTAGGCGTAAAGAGGCAAATATCAGACATTTTCAAACAGGGATGAATTTGGGAACTCTTCAGTTCCCTGAAGACTTCTTAAAGAAACAATCTTCAGTCAACAAAAGGAAGGAGAAGCTCTGGCCAAAGGGCAGTCAAACAAACACGAATCCTTTTGAATGCAGAACTGAGATTGAACTACTGCAGCCATGGCAGTCACAGGTCAGCCTGTGGACTTTGTCAGCCCTGCCAATGTACAGGGCACTATGACTCATCCAGGTAGGAAGGTTGTTGTGAGACAGAACGAGGGAAAGGGGGATGAATTGATAAAGGTTATTTAAAACAAATAAGTCAGGTAGAATGCAAATAACACTCTATGTAAACTATTTTACCCTATTAAATTTTTAATAGAGTTTAATGGGGTTTCATAAGAGTTTGATAGAAAAAATAAGATGTGTTAGGTAGATCAAGAGAGTGACTAGAGTTTACAATCTATTGTATATTTCAAAATAGCTAGAAGAGAAGAACTTGAAAGATTCTAACATAAAGAAAAAACAAATATCTAAGGTGATGCTACCCCAAGTACATTGACTTGATCTTTACAAATTATATAAATGTATTCAGCAATCAGAAACCATGTACATTATGCACCAATAAAAAATAGAAAAAATACTCATTAAAAACCTAAGAATACACACGTATTAGAGAAAATAAATAGAAAGGTAATAAAAGAAAAAGATGAGATCACATAGTAAAACATGGTCTACTGAAAATTTAAGTTTGAAACAAAGTAATGCAGTAAAGTTGAAAAGGAAAGACTCAAGAAAGATCTATCTGGCAAATATAAACCAAAAGAAAACAGATGGTGATATCAGACAATGGTGAATAGAAGTCAAAAAGCACAAAATATGGCAAAGAGAGGCACTTTAGAATAATGCCTTGTAGCCCACTATAAGGATCTAATGGTGCATCTGCACACCAAGTAACAACAAAATATTCTTAAGGCTTGGCATCCTTAGCACAGTGGTTACAGCACCAGCCACATGCATCAAGGCTGGAGGTTTTGAACCCAGCCTCAGCCAGCTAAAACAACAATGACAACTGCAATAAGTTCTCAAAAATATAATTCAAAAATCATTTTTTCGAATTGGCGGATGCCTGTAGTCCCAGCTACTTGGGAGGCTGAAGAAAACAAATCACTTAAGACCAAGAGTTTGGGGTTTCTGTGAGCTGTGATGACACAGCACTCCACCGAGGGTGACATAGTGAAACTCTGTCTCTTTAAAAAAAAATTTTTTTTCTTAAAACAGAAACAAGAAATACAATACAAAAAAAACAAACAAACAAACAAAAAAAAAAACTCACATAAATACAAGTAGATGTAGGAGGTAAATTCATCTCTTTCAGTGATAACAGATTAAGTGGAAGAAAAAATAATGAGACAAATGACCCACCCAATAAAATATATACATTAATTAAAACTAAACTCAATGTACTTTTCAAATGCACATAAATTGCTTTAAAAGTTTCCATATATCAAGCCACAAAAAGCTAATAAACTGCTGAAAGTCAAAATAATACAAATAAGATCTTCTACCACAACATAGAAATTAATACAAAATTAGAAAAACAAAATACTGTCACAGCTAAGTTTAAATTTCTCTCTAATACAATTTTAGCATTGAAGAAAAAAATAATAATCAAGCATCTAGGTAGTAGCAATAGTTCAAATACTGCATATCAGAGAAAGAAAGAACACAGCAAGAGCAGAGAGAAATTTATGTACTGAAATACTTATATATTTAAATGATTAAGAATACAAATAAATCCATAAGTTCAAATTAAAAAGTTGAACAAACACAAATAAAAGGAAACAAGAATTATAATAGAAAACGATGAAACAGAAAATAGAAGAATTAATAAATAAATGGAAGAGCTCAATCTTTGAAAGGAAAAAGTAAAATTAATATTTGCAGGTTATACCTCCGATAAAGGTCTAATAACCAGAATCCACAGAGAACTCAAATTTATTAGCAAGAAAAGGACATGTGACCCCATTTCAGGGTGGGCAAGGGACTTAAAGAGAAACTTCTCTAAAGAAGACAGA
>CAUYPK010161710.1:0-15837 GCA_963574355.1 Loris lydekkerianus
GGCTGCACGGTAGATTACATTCATAATACCCAAAGACGGGTAAGATCACTCTGCGTTCAGTCAACCTAAGACAGGGACCAAACCATTAATGTTTGTATCCCCATGACGGGTAAGACTGAAACTGCAAGAGCAGGCAACCTACGACAGGGGCTATGTTTATCCACTATACAAAAAAACAAAAGAGGGAATTGTTGGGCCCTGCCATGTGCCTGAGGCTAGTGCAACTTCCTGAGCCTGACTAGAAGTAGATCCATTGAGCTACTTCCGCTTAGCAATGACTCAGCAAGGCCCGGCCTGAAACTGCCTCTACCTAGATACAACCAACGTGGTACCATGCCATTGGCCCAACCCTGTCACGCACCTCATCCCCTGCCTTCTTTCCCCGCCCCTTCCCCACGGTCTATATAAGCCACTGCTTGATGCAATAAAGTTGAGTTCCTGCTTAAAAAAAAAAAAAAAAAAAAAAAACTTACTAATCTTCAAATACACCTTAGATTTCTTCACTGTTTCCTAACCCTAGAATATTCTTCCCACATATTTTTTTTCTTCCTATTGAAATTCTGTAAGGGCCAATTCAAATGTCATTTCCCCCTCAGAGTTTAATTCTTTTGATTGTAATTAACAACTTCTAGAATTAAGCAATCTGTCTGCTGCTTTTACTCAATAGATTGTAAATTATTCCAAAATAACTTCTTTGTTCTACCCTACCGCTATTCCCATTGACCCCTGCATCCCCCTCATACACTACCATACTGCTGTATTCCTGGTAACTCATGATATCTACTATGTGTTTTCTACTTATTTATTTATTTTTGGGGGGGCAGTTTTTGGCTGGGGCTAGGTTTGAACCTGCCACCTCTGGTATGTGGGGCCAGCATCCTACCCCTTGAGCCACAGGTGCTTCTCTACTCTGTGCTTTCTAATTGCAGTTCATTTGCTTACAACATCACATGTACTAACAAAGAATTGCATGGAGAATCACACCCAGTGAAATGTTCCTTAATGTATTCTGGCAAATAAGATGAAGTACTTCCCATGATATTTCAAAACAAAATTGAGTAAAGAATCGTGAATAAATATTTACATTCATTTTCATTCGTTAAAATACTCTCTTAAAATCACAGCATATCCAGGAGCAGAGAATGCATACTTAACTGAATTCACTCAGATACCCAAATAATTCAGCTCAATATTTTATTACACAGATGATGGAACAACAGTAAAACACAACTAGTTCAATGTAAGCATTCCAAATTGTATGTAAAATCAGCACATTGTACCCCATAAATGCATAAATGTACACATGAAAAAAAAAATAAAAAAAAAAAAAAAGTGAAAACATTTGCAAACTCTGCATCCTATAAAGGGCTAATATCCATAATTTATATAGAACTCAAACAAGATGATCAAAAGTCAGTGGAAATCACGCAGGTGGGAGGGAAGCTGGGGGAATGAAACACCACCTGGCTGGTGGGCACACTCATAACTGTGCAAAATCGACACCCGTAACCAGAACATCTGTACTTCCATAATGTTCTGAAATAAAATAAATAAATAAGTGAATAGAATAATGTCTGAAAATAACCTCAAATAATCAAAATAAAAGCAAACAGTACCATTAAAAAGTGAGCAAAGGCATGAACAGAAGTTTTCAAAAGAAGATAGACAAAAGGCCAGTGAATACAGGCAGAGGCTGAGCACCAGGAGTCATCGGGAAAGGCACAGGGAGGTGTCACCTCACCCCCCACAGCGGCCATTACTGAAAAGTCAGGGAATCATAGAGGCTTGCATGGATGCTGAGAGAAAGGGATGATTATACACTGTTGGTGGATTTCAAATTAGTGCAACCTTTACGGAAAACAGGATGGAGCTTCCTCAAAGAAATAAAGGTACACTTACTATTTGACCCAGCAATCCCACTACTGAGTATCTACTTAAAGAAAAGAAAGTCATTTTATTAAAAGGACACTTGCATTTGAATGTTTATTTCAGCACAATTCATAGTCAAAAAGATGTGTAATCAACCCAAGTGCCCATCAATTCACAAGTGGATTATAAAAATGTGGTGTGTGTAGACTATGGAGTACTCACCACTCTGCCAGTAAGTGGAATGAATCAGGCTTTGCAGCAATCCAAACAGAACTGGAAAACATTACCCGGAGTGACGTATCTCAGGAATGGAAGCAAACTCATGTGTACTCTCTACGAACTTGCAACTAATGAATGGGCAGAAATGTGGCGGAGAGAAGTAAAAGGCCAGGGAGGCAGGCAGGGAGGGGTAAAAACCTGCCTAATAGGTGTTCAGGTTATGGGCATGCTGAGAACCCTGAGTCAGTCATTGTAAAAGGTATCCATGGAACAAAAACATTTGCATTCATTCAATATTTTCAAACTAATTAAAAGAAAAAATAAAATACAATGATATGTGCCATGTAATTGTAGACAGTAAAGTTTGTGCATGAGATGTTAAGAGGTTCAGAACAATGTGGCAAAGCAGAAATCACTGCACTAGAATTCAAAAATAATGAGTAACCTTCTCTTCGATCAAATTTTTCCCTTGTGCTGGCATGGGGCAGGGGCAGGGGCAGGGATCTAAGGCTCTCTACTGAAGAAGTCTCCCACAAAGACTAGACACCTATGACGCAAACAGAATTTGAGAAATTCTGCCGTGAATAAAACACGTTTTTCTTTTTTTTTTTTTTTCTAACTATCAGAAGCTGATTACATAATATACCAAGGAACCATGCCTTAAGAAACTAAAATAGATACATCAGATAATCTTAAAAATAACTATGTTAGTGTTAATAATGTTTACCTATAGTTCCATTGCATGTTATTTTTAGTCAACAACATTCCCAATTTCACTGCTTCCCTTGTTCTTATTCCAATTCTGACATTCACCTAATTAACAACTTTATTTTTATCTTACATGTGTGATCTCCAAGCTCAGCCACAGAACTGACACTGGTCATGCCTTTTGGGAACCAGGCCACACAGCCTGAGTTCCACTTCCTGTCTCGTCCATGGAAATATTGTCTTCCCTGGAAGTTGTCCCTGGTGCTGAAAAGGTCAGGGACCACTGTCTAAGATCATCTTATAATTTCAGAACCCAATAATTTTACGAGTAATAGGGTAATACTGTTGCCAGAAATTCTTTCTGTAGTAGTTCCTTGGTCTTGAAGTTCCAAAGAATGAACAGACCACAGAAATTCACATAAGATAGGATTTATTAGATAGAAAATACCAGGGAAGGGAGGAAGGGCCCCAGAGCCTCGGGCAAGACGATGGCGGAGACCCAAGTTCAGATTTACAGTGTAAATCCAGGATTCTCAGCCTCTGAGGACAGGGAGCATACTGAAATATTTCCAGGTGGATATGGACCTGACTTGCTTTGGACACCAAAAATATATCTTTTATTTTTTCTCATTTCTAGCATCTGTTCATACACTGAGTGAATAAAACATTTCTTAATTATTAGCTATGAACAAAATGGCAGGCCTGAGTAGAATTTTATGTTTTGTGAAAGGAAATACAAATTACCCTGTTAAACACATAATGAAATATGGGGTAACATTTCATTAGAGAAAGATGTTCAATCTTGTTTAACATAGAATAAAAAATGCTAAACAAAATTTACTTCAATTTTGACTTCAATCACTTCCTACAAAGGTTTAATTCAGAATAATTCCTCCAATTATGGTTTAAACACCCCATCAGCACACAGCAGCATGGACACTGCCTCCCCTATCTTCTTCCCAGTTAGACACCTGTCCCTCTCCCTGCCCACACACGTGTTAGGTCCTATTTCCCCCATCGCGTCATAACATTCAAAACCACCTTACACCTCATTACGTTGTGATTACTAATTACAGTAGGAAAAATAATGCCAGCTCCCATTCACAAAACCATGTTCACATCCTTATTCCTGAAACTAGTGCCATCTTATATAATAAATGGCAAAGGAAAATTAAAACTGCAGATGTAATTAAAGTTCCTAATCAGTTGCCTGTGAAATAAGGAGATTATTCTGGATTATCTGTGTGTGCCAAATATAGGCAGAGATTTGGAGATACTGCGATGTTGTCTTTGAAGACAGGTCAAGATGCCATGAGCAAGTTCCAGAAACCGACGCTTCCACAGAGGATCCTGACAGAACGCAGCTCTGCTGACAGCTCGGTATTCAGCCCAGTGAGATCCATTTCACATTCCTGACTTTACCACAGTAAGACAATAAATGAGCATTGTTTTCAGCCACCAGATATTTTCAAAGTATAAAAAAACTAATACCGTGGTAATTGAGCCCTACCTCTATTCAGAGGATCCGGAGCAGGTAGCCAGGACTTCTGCTGTTCCAGGAGTAGCCTGCTTTCTGCCCTTTACATGCACTCTCTTATATGTGACCCTGGAGGATTTATTATTCAGTCACTGTCTTCACTGTCACTGTTATCAATCAACCACAATTGATATCTACAATTTTTTGACACAATTCTTATTTAAATATTTATTGTTACCAGAAAATAATTAAGAAAATCTTGAGCATTGCAGACCTCATCATTTTTAATAGACTTCAACTTATATATAGAAAATTACCAAGCAGACTATTAAATGATTTTAATGCAAACTGAAGATTTGTTTATATCTATTCTTTACTATTGTATTAAAGATACAGTTTCTCAACAAACTCATCAGGCCTATTTTTTTTTTTTTTTGCAGTTTTTGGCTGGGGCTGCTGGGTTTGAATCCACCATCTCCGGCATATGTGGCCGGCGCCCTACACCTTTGAGCCACAGGCGCCACCCCTCCGGGCCTTCTTTCAAACTTTTGTAAGTAATTGTACCACAAATTGATTTAATAATAGAGATATAACAAATTAAAAGTACATCCTTTCAGGTGGTACCTGTGGCTCAAAGGAGTAGGGGCCAGTCCCATATACGGGAGGTGGCGTGTTCAAACCCAGCCCTGGCCAAAAACTGCAAAAAAAAGAAAGGAAAAAAGTACATCCTTCCCATATATACCATATATACACATCATTTGATAATGTTAGCAATTTTTATTGTAGTAATAATTTATACAAGATCTGCTATGTAATTTTTACCAATGTTCAAGAAAATTCATCTTGAAATTAAATAAAGAAATAAAATATTAAAACTATATTAAACCCATGGAGAGAAAATAGCAACTACTAACAAGAATACTTACTAGGAAGTAGCAAATAAAGCAATCGTGATTTTAGAAAACTCAGAAAATACTAATGATATTATGTGTTTGAATATAAATATTTCACCAGCAGGAAACATAAGCATCTCTCAGCATTTTCTTTATTAAAAACTTTTAACTCATGTTTGTTTGTTTTTTTCCATTTGGTTGTGAAGATTTTCTTGGGGCAAAAAACTTGCAATCTTATTGCCAAATAGTTTAGACAAATCAGCAGATTTTTTTTTTTTTTTTTTTTTTTTTTTAATGTGCCTGAGTTGCTCCATCATCTAGTTTCTAAAGGAAAGCAACTTTTTCTATTTTAGAGTTTGTTGCATGGAAATTAATGACTGTGCCAAAAACTTCTACTTTACTTTTAAAGCATATTATCCCTAAATAATAAATGGCAGAAAAATGAGAAATAAAAGAGAAAAATATTGAAAGACCTTTTTCTCTGTAGATATAAAAGTTTTATCTGTGGTGTTATTGATAATAATCTGTGCAAAAGAGAAGATTTACTTTTCATTCAATGGAAATTTTAATGTTTTATAATTGATATTACATCTACAGTCAGGGATGTGTTTGTGTTCTTGGTTCACGAGAGCAAATAGGAAAAGAATAGAAGTTTCTGAAGTTTCATGAAATGCACACAATTTTAGCAGAGTTAGTAAGCTCATTGTGATTTCTAATAAACCATTGCTTCTCAATATCACAAAAATTCTTTAATGTATCATTCCAGACAATTTCAAATCCTTTAAAATAGAATCCCTTTTTTCTTTCTTCCTCCCCTCCCCTCCTCCCTTCCCCTCCCCCCTTTCTCTCTCTCTCTCTCTTTCTTTCTTTGTTTCTTTCTTTCTTACTTTTCACTCTATTTCCCAGGCTGGAGTAACCTGGTGTTAGCCTAGCTCACAGCAACTTCAAACTCCTAGATTCAAGCAATCTTACTGACTAAGCCTTCAACTATTGGTGCCCTTTACAACTTGTTGGTAATTTTTTCAATTTTTAGTAGAGATGAGGGTTTGCTCTTGCTCAGGCTGGTCTCGAACTCGTGATCTCAAGTGATCCTCCTACCTTGGCCTCCCAGAGGGTTGAGATTACAGGCCCAAGCCACCACACCTGACCCCCTTTTCTATTTATTTTTTCTCTTTTATTAAAATACTTCCTTCAAAGGTTTTCAATGCTTTCAAATTTGGGATGTGGAGAGGTTAAATAATCCTATTAATGAATCATTTATAATGTTCATAATTGTATAATGTCTATCTGGTCCTAATATTTTATTAAGTGGCAACATCTGTGTTTTAACTTCTAAAAATTACTAGTGGTAAATAAATAGCTACACAGTGATCATTAAAAGCTTTGGTGGCGTGCTTTGTTAAACCCAGGCTTAGTTCATGAAAATATGAAAATATCTGGCCTTATCCTTCCAGGGAAGTTATTTGATTGTTTTCCTATCTATTAAATTGTAATGTTCCCTTATAAATAATTAATAGTTGGTATTGCACTAAGTAGAAATTGGATCAAAAAGTAGAGGTGGGAGTGAAAAAAAATCTCAGATTCAGATTAGAAATAAAAAAAAAAATGTTAAAGATAAAGCCTTGTAAATTTTTTTTTTCTCTTTGGCCTTTGGATAATTTGAGTTCAAAGCTCTGTTAAACTAAGTTAATCTCTGTTTTGCAGTTTGCATTTTATGTGTAAATAGTAACAGCTGATGCCCAGGCTAATTCACAAAAGGCTATTTGAACTATTCATAACGAACAACATCATAGTACAAACAAAATACACTTAGTACAAATAATTTACTCATCCACTGATTTATATAACACAGAAAAACTGAAATTGCATAACAAATATATACAGAGAATTTTGAAAATTGTACAGTTTTGAAAAAAGGAAAACACTATTAAAAGTTTAATATTCAATATATATCAATAACAAAAGATGATGAAAGTCATGTTGAGAACCTCTTATAACTGCAGAAGTCAAATATAACTTATATATTACAAATTTAATAGTTTTATTCTTTCTAAAATTATGTCTATATTTTTCCACTACCTTCAAACTTCTTTTTCTCCATTAGCTTTCTCACCTTTCCAAGGCTTTGTGGAATATGGAGAATTAGGACCTGGCTCTGGGTTAGGTTTTGGTTTAGGGAAATATCATGGCTGGTTTGCTGTTTTACCCAGACCACTAAAACTTTCCTCTTACCAGGAATAAGGGTGTGTCAGTTCCTCACCATTTGCACGCTCACTGGTGCAAATTTCCTTCAGCAACTTTTCCTTTGCCTTTATAAGTTGGCTAACTTTTTGGTGCAAGAGACCTGCTTTTGGCCATTTAGGCTTTCAATATAACTTCTTCTCTAAGTGTGATGATTTCTAGTTTTATATTTAAAGTGAGAAAAATGAAACTCTTACATGAACACTGAGAGGCCATTATAGGCTTATTAATTGCCTAATTTCAATATTTTTGTGTCTTAGGGAATAGAGAGGCCTAAGGAAAGGAAGAAAGAGTGGGGAGCAGCCATTGGGTGAAGCAGTCAGAACACACACAATATTTATGGGTTAAGTCACCACCAACTTTCATAAACATGAAGCATGTCCCCCCAAATGGCCAGAGTAATGTCAAAGATCATTGATCACAGATCACTATAACAGATATAATAATAATAATAATGTCTGAAATATTGAAAGAATCACCAAAATGTGACACAAAGACATAAATTTAGCACACGCTATTGGAAAGGTGGTTCTGGTAGAATTGCTTGATGCAGTGTGCTTGGGACCTCCATGGTTAGGAAATGCATTACCTGCAAAGTGCAATATAGCAAAGCCCAGTAAAACGAGGGGTGCCTGGTCTATCAAACACTGTTTTTAGAAACAATATAGATACTCCATAATGTTCTAAGAATCTGTAAATGTTTACATTAGAGGGGAGGACAATAGTTTTGCAATAGTTTGAACTTTATCATCTTTATTAAATCATAAACACATAGATCATGCACTCATTAATGTATTTATGGGGTACAAGGTGCTGATTTCATATAGAATTAGGAACATTTACATCACACTGGTTAATATATACTTCCTCTCATTTGCTTAGTTATTGTGTTAAGATGTTTATACTCTATACTAATAGATCCAACATTATATCAATCTTAATATAAAAGTTAAAACCATGATGCAAGAGAATTCATAAATATTTTACAAGAGAACTTTTCGTTTCCTTTCCTTTTCTTTTTTTTTTTGTCTGGGACAGAGTCTCACTCTGTCACCCTTGGTAGAGTGCTGTGATGTCACAGCTCACAGCAACCTCCAACTCTTGGGCTTAAGTGATTCTCTTGCCTCAGCCTCCTGAGTAGCTGAGATTACAGGCACCTGCCACAATGCCTGGCTTTTTTTGGTTGTAGTTGGCAGGCCTGGGCTGGGTTCAAACCCACCAGCTACAGTGCATGTGGCTGGTGCCTTAGCTGCTGAGTTACAGACACTGAGCCACAAGAGGACTTTTCTATTTATTTCTCTATTATTAATGTTTATAAAGGAATACATACATAAAAATTAAAATATATATTTAATATTTATATGTCAACCTGTTTATCTTCTCTACATTTACTGACAGTATGTAAACTCTTATTAACTAAATCCTTTAAAAGCAGCCAAGATAGTAAGAGGTATCTATAAACAACTCCAAAAAGCAATATATGGAATTTTTAAATGTACTGTAAGGAGTCTAATGGACCACTAAGAACACAATAATTGTAAAGTGAATATCATCAACCAAAAAGAAAAAAATTACTAGACCTATGGGGCAATTAATCTCTCACCATCAGCTCCTACTTTACCAATTACAGTACATCAAGGAAATTAATTTTAGTCAGTACTTGTGAGCTCAGCATAGTTTTTTACTCACACCTGATACTTATCACAAAACTGCAAACTAAGTCTTGTTATCTCTTGTACAAAAACTAGAAAACTAGCACAAATTATGCAACTTGTCCAAACCTAAGGGTTTTTTAGTTAGATTGGATGTTTTTCACACTACTGTGTTTTCTATGGCCTGGGGTACAAGTTCCTGAGATGAAAACACAGCCACTGAGTTTCTCACCCATGAGTTGGAGAAGCTGTTCTCAAATCATCCTCAAATGACTTGAGAAAGAGGGCGGGGAAATCATCTGTGAGACTGTTTCTTCATAAAAATTGTTCAATTGTTCAGATTATTTCCAGAGGCCAGATTCCAAGAAGTAATTATGATACATAAAGGTTAAACATGTTTTAATGTTCTTCATACAAATTTAGAAAAGTCTTCAATATTAAACATCAGCAGCTCATTTTAAACTGTGTTAAGTGTTCAATATAACCATTTTTGTCTCCGTGATAAATATTGTGTACATAAGTGCATTTTAATGGCTAAAAACTGTGTCTTCTGGTTTTAGTGCATATGTGTGGGATTTCTATGAGGCTGGAATTGTTAAATGTCTATGGGTTTTCTGTCAGGTACAGAGAGTGCTTTATTTAACTAAGAACTCATATATATAATACTTCATAAATTGAATATTTTTGAAAAAGAAGAATAGGCTGATTACACACACATTAGACACAATAGTTAATCCTAGGATATTCATTTGGTAAAAACACTACTGTAGCCAAGAAAAGATATTAAAAAATTAGAGTATGTTTATAAAGAATTTAGGGAAATAAATAAAATATAAAGAGGCGGTGTATATATTAGGGTGTCCCAAAAGTCACCCATAAGGTCACCATACATGGAGAAAATTGGGATATTATAGCTAAATGTATTTTTTAATAAAATATTAAATATAAAATTTTACATCATACTTACAAAATATTCTCTACATGTTGGCCACCTCTTTGTAAAAAATTTTTGGTAATGAAAATTTTGCAAATAAACAAGCATTTAGCTACCATTTCCCATTTTCCCTACATACGCTGAGCTTAGGGACAACTTTTGGGAAACCCTGTCTTCATATCTCTCAACTGGTTATTTTCATGTGTATTTTTTCTAATCACTATTTAATTGATTACCCTAGGAAATAATAGGCTCATTTTTCCATTAAGTCAGCCGAAAATAAAACTAGATCAGATGCTATCTTGGATTTTTCAATTTACAGTCTTGTTTACTTTCAAGGAGTGGTTATTTTACGTAATCAAACCAATGTTGGTGAATAAACATTTCATAGGTTCATATTTGCATGGAGCGAAATCATAGTTTAATGAAAGAGCACAGATGTAGCTTCACAGATGTGACTTCAGTGGTATTTCTAGCGACATCCTCTCGTTCTCATCTCCTCTCTGAAGTTAATCCTTTTCCGTGCACGTTGCTCATCTTCTCCACTATGGTGCCAACACAAGGGTCACACTTACCCTGCGTGCTCTGTCTCATATGCCGAGATCTAGTTCACCTGTGAACATGATTCTGTCGCTTGCTTTACCTCCTGACCATGTGTGGTTTTATTCTCGCTCCCTTATAGCTCCACCATTATTGGTTGGATGACAGATTTGTGTTGCATGACAGTAGAAAATGTACTAAATACTAGTCATTCCTGAACATGAACACACGTGTTCTTTTGATGTTGAATTTTGGGTCATTGAGAACCTGGCTGGACTTGGAAACGTGTTGCCGGGGTTACACTCACAGTGGACAGAGGCTGTTCCTCCCTCTGGTGCTGAGCTTGTGCTCAGGTCAGAACTGCTCTACCTGTAAGCTTTGCTCAGTGTTCTCCCCATTCTCAGCCTGTCTCTTCTTTTTGTACCTACACCTGTCTCTCTGCTACTCTCCCTAATCCTCCCACAGTCAACCTTGCTTATTGGTTTTACTTAATTCCTGTTAACCTTTCTGGGGGTGCTATCCTGGTGCTACAGTCCCCCATCTTCTGTCTCATGGGTGGGAATTTCTAAGTGGTTTTATTGCTCCTGCTTTCTCTGCAGTAAGTTCTTAATGATGTTGCCCTTACTCTGGCCGCCTGGTGGGTGGTGAGGTTGGATGCCCTCCCACTACAGCCTAAGACCTGTGTTCATAAGGAAGGGAACGGTGGGAGGTTACTCCTTGTCTCCATAGCAGGTGCTGCTGTTTTCCCTGAGGCCTAAACCTTAGGGGAATATTTGGTCAGTCCCCAGCTTTGGCCGACATCTTTCTTGTGGGCACCTGCAAAGGTTTGTGAAGAACAGCCTGAGTGTGGATAGGAATTCCCATCTTTTATGCAGCTGATGAAGTTGTACACTCTCATAGAAGCCTTGCCACTGCCTTCAGAAATTAGCTAAACCTTTTAGATGAATTCTCCTAATTGGCTTTATTGACAAATGGTATAAATAGCCTCTATGTACCTTCTTGTGGTTGAAATGAACTTAAAATTATTTATTTCCTACGTGTTATTTAAAATACGAAGCTTCTAAATTCACAATGATAAATTGACCTAATTCTAAAATACAGGTCTAGCTTTACTTACCTCAATAGAGTGTTCTTACCATTTTTTCCATGTTAGAGATATTTTCTAAGGAAAATGTGTCTGCCCATTTTTCCTTATATTTAGACTTCTGGTGCCTAGAACTATGTTATGCATAAAGTAGATGCTCAATTAACATTTATTCAATGAGTGTTTGATTCTTCCAAATATGCTTATCTAGTCATTAAATCTCCACCACACTCAAAAAAAATTATAGGGCTTAGTGTATAAACTAAAGTTATAACAAAAGGGGAAAATGTACACTAGATACTGTTACTGAAAGTTTTGAACTTGTCCTTGAAACTAAACAGAGAACAAGGATAAGTGGTTTTAAGAAAAGGAAAGAGAAATGGATTAATTTGCAGGCAAATGAGAAGGATGGCAGCCTCTTGTCTAGAAGAACCATCATCCCCCTTTAAGCAGAAACACAGGGTTTTTAAAGGAGGTTTTCAGTTTGAGGCTATTGTTATTTAACTGTAGGTTCTTTGGTGAAGAGGATCCCATGACTTTTGTCAGGGATATATCCATAGAAACATCTACTATGGATTAAGATATTAGAAAACAAAGGACATTTTTGTGCCCCTTGGATTACAGGTTTCAGGCAGGAATGTGATTTTAATTTGCATAAAGGGCAAAAGGATTTTAAACAGACTACTGTAAAATAATTTGCCCTTTTACAGGCCATTAGCTCTGTTCCAATGTCATCATCTGACTTGTAGGCAAAGCAAGGCAGTTTTCTACATGTGTGATTAATTTTAAGTCCCTTTGCCTCATTTCTCCAAATCATCTGCTAATATTTCTATCCCATGAATGGAACTCATTCCTTTTACTTGTTTTAATATATACCTTAGACTTACTGAACTAAAAACACTCTACAGAGAACAATGAATCATGAAAATAAAACTAGGTTACATTAATTGGACTTATCAAATCCAGTAGAAAAAACAAAAGTAATAGAGCCCACAGAATTTTACCTGAAAATATGGGACCCCGATATGCTGATTATTTTTAAATTTAAGACTCATGAAGGTCAGCAGATGAAAGGAAAGTCTCTAATTTGATATTCCTTTATCTACAGAGAGAACACAGTTGCCCACATGCCATCCCTGAAATCTTACTATCCATCTATCTAGGAAAAGAAAAACTGCAACCACACTGGGACAGACTTATCACAGATAATATTTGCCACTTGGACTCATTCAAATTCCAAAGAGAGTCATTTAGAAGTTAATTATTGCCTCTGCATCCATTCTGTATCCCTGATAATTGTTTTTACCCCTCAAAAGAATTGCCTACTCCACCCTCCTTTTCATGGAGAAGGGCAAATAAGCACCTGTGCCACATTGGGTTATTGGATACTCTATCATTCTCATGCAGTCTCCCAGTGCTTATGCGTGTTAAATTAATCCACCTGTCTTATCTCTTATGAATTAATCTATTGTTAGTTAATTTTCAGGGAACCTCAGAGGGCAGAGGGGAAAATCCCCCCTGGTATACATAAAAGTAGGTGGAAATAGGAGATACTGGCAGTTACTGAAATTAGGCATTACAGAAGTCAAACATGAGTAAACTTTATAGACTATGTAAGATACGTGTTCATAATTTTTATACACTTCTTTAATGTTTAGAAATCAGATAAATTATTTCCATATCAATCCTGTCTCTAAAGGAAAAACTTGGGTCTCAGAAATGTTTGGCAGTTTTCCCTTTTTACTACATGTGAGAATGAGTGAACCAGAATCCATGACAACTTTTTAAGTCTCTTGTACTTTTCTCCGAGTCGGAAATGTCTTAGCAAGGTAAGCAAGATAAAAACGTAGGCTAGAAAGAAAGGAGATGAGATTTGGAATACGATTCTCTGTCACTGTGCTAGACAAGAATTTTATGGATAAGAAAAAGAAACAAGATAAATGAAGATATAAAGATATACCTTTAGATACTGACAGGTTGAGAGTTTTTTTCATCCTCTTTAGACCAATTTGCAGCAGCACAGTGAAAGCAGCTTATCATCCCTTCACTTAACTTCATGATGTTCAAGTGTGCTCTAAAAGGGAAACGCTGAAAAATGGGTTTGAACAAACAGGCATTCACTTTCATTTTTATGTGTTCTTTCCTTGTGGCTGTGAAATAATTTAGACCAGCCACTTGTGGGTTTTCAAGACCTCTATCTAGCACAATTTTTGAGAAATTCAAATAATTCTTTCATTGTATTTAAAACATACATATTCATAAAAAACTGCTTATAAAAATTATTTTTTAAAACATATCTGACAAACAGACTTCTATTTCTTTTGATTTTTGGAAGAGAGGACCTCTGTAATATTCTTCTCCTTCACACGCAAAGGGTGGTAGGATATTGTTAATCTTTACTTCATGGACGGTGACTATACCATTCTTTAATTATCCTATTAATCAGTGTAAATGTCACCTGTTACAATATTCATACACTGGATCTGTGTCATCCATTACTCTAATTAATTAAAAGCTCAAAGTTATTTATGGATTCATTAAATGAGTAGATACAGTTCACATTCCTCTGTAAGATTCACTGAATAAATTTTGCATCTGAGCTTTATTTATCTTTCATTCATTTTCTCATCCTCAAATTAGAACATTTTGGATTTTTTATGTTTCTATTTCCTTCATTTTGTCCCGTAATAGCCTTTTAATTTTGAAGTTAGCTAAAATAGGAAGTAACTGTGGAAAAACAAAAACAAACAAACAAAAAAATGAAGTTTGGCCTTCGTGGAACTTGTTTTTAGTGGAGAAAGACTAACTATACACAAATCAGAGCAAATAAGTAAATTGTATAGTGTGTTAAAAGGCAGAAAAATGAAAATGATATGGGAAAATATAGAACAGGATGAACAGGGGAAAAAATTAAGCAATTTATGTTTTTTAAATGGTCAGGAAAAATCTCATTAAGAAATACAATTAGGACCATGGACCACTTTTGTTCACAAATTTTTGGAGAATCTACTCCCCTTATCAATTCTCCAACACTCCCCCAATCTCTCTCAATTCTTACATAGTAGAAACCCTTCTATATTTTCAGGCTTTTGCAACAGATATATAGAGTCTTAATCCTAGGATGTTCCATTTCAAAAGTGGCCAAAATCTACAAGAAAAGGAATTAAAATCTATGTTAACTAAACTAATGAAAGATGGGAAAATAACAAGGTGGGGAAACAAAGTAATATTTTAATAAATAATTGTAATTTAAAGTTTTTACACTCGAAGAGTCAATAACTCATTGAAAGGTAACACATAAACCCAACATGGTAGTTATGATTTATACAGTTATTCATTCACTCAAAAGAAATCCATAAATTTAATATGTCATTAATACTGGTAAATGGTAGAGAGCAGTACATTGTCAATTATTTTTATTTTATATACTTTTTCCTTTCAATACAATAAGAAGAATTTGTGTGATTTACCATCATTTGGAGCCTTCAACATTGCAATTTTAAAGTTGTTGTCTCTGTGAACTACTGTCCTGCCATAGAAATTAGACAAGACACTAAAATAATTTGATATTAAGCTTCTTGAAAATTATAATAGCCACAACCTACTTTTTATATTTTTTGTTATTTACAATAAAGCATTAACAAAGCCAAGTTTTGTTCTTAGAACATACCTTTTCTTTCAGAGTACCTTTTAAAGCTTCATTCAAATGCACAAAACTAATTATTTTTATTATTTATAAAAATAACAAACTGTATATACTCGAGTATAAGCCGAGTTTTTCGGCACAAAATTTGTGCCGAAAAACCCGAACTTGGCTTATACTCGGGTCATACAAGTTATTTGATTCGGTGCGCGTGCAACTAATCAAATGCACAGGTTTGGGTGAAGGGAGGGTAATGGGTCGGGCCACATCTATGGTGCATATTTTTATCTATAATAAAAAAAATAAAATAAAATTGTATATAAAACCAGCTCATGGTACCCCATGATTGCATTAATGTATACAGCTATGATTCAATGAAAAAAATTTTTTTTTTACTAAAAAAACAAACAAAAAAAACCCAAAAACAAATGCACGTAGTCTCCAGTCATCTTCTGCCATCTGCTTGAGGGGGCGGTGCTTCAGCTCAGTCCACAAGTCGCGGCTGAGCTGAAGAGGTAGGCGGCTGAACTGAACTGTATTCCACTGAACTATTTAACCCACAATATTTAATGGCACA
>CAUYPK010161712.1:0-40693 GCA_963574355.1 Loris lydekkerianus
ATGTATTCACTCTGCAACCTTCCGTGGCGTTTGGTCCTTTTTTTTTTTTTTTTTTTTTTTTTTTTGCTTTAGTTTTGTTGTTATGCGTGCGTGTGATTAAAAAAAAAACTGTGCCTTTCCCACCCTTTGCAGAAGACTTTCTTCTTTGCCACAGCAAAAGAAGATGAGAACCAGATGTCTTCGCAGGACCAAGCAGCTATTCTCCGCTCGCCGCCCGCCCCCGCCGGTTCCCCTCCTGAGCTGCGTCTGTATGAAAAAGCAACCTTGGTCCTGCTGCAACTTGAATTGGCAACTCTTTCTGGGTGGGGAACCTCCAGAGAAAACCTCCAGGAAGTAAAAAGTAATAAAGAAGGTTGTCCTCGTTCAAGAGAATGCAATTTAAGCCTCAGGATCAGAGTATTTTGCAAATAGTACTTTCCCCTAGATTGGGCTCAGTTGAGTTTGTTTTTTTAAAACATTAATTCATACCTTCTGTCTAGGGACCGCTCCACAGTCGAGATGGGTCATTTCAGGTGTAATGAAGGCAGAGGCTTGGAAGGCGTAGACCTAATAAAATCGGGAGAAGGCACCTGCACGAAAGTGTTACAAAGACTATAATGTTTATTTACTGCTACTATGCCAGATGTGCTAAATATAACACTCCTTTAAAACAGTGATCCCCTGACTGTGAAAACACCAAACCTCTGGCTGCCTGGCTCCCTGGGAATCCAGGAGATGCACAGACTGAAAATCAGGGAGGGAAGGAACAAGATGGAGGATGAGGATTAGCATGTGCAAATTGAACTGTCTAATTTGCATGTTTATTTCTTAGAATTGTAATTAAATTTGTGTAATAAATGTTTTCCATTTCATTTGTACACTTAAAATTTGGGTGACTGACATGCAGTTAAGTGAATTTCCTTTTTTTTTTTTTTATAAAGCAAATGCAGTTTATTCAATAAAGCAGCAAACAAATATTAAACATAATTAGAACTAATCTGTTCTGAAGGTGTTTTTGTTGAACTTTGTACATTACAGACTCTCAGAGGTTTTAAGGGCATTAGGAAGCTGAGAGAAGGCAATTATGCTGAAAACAGACTAACCCAACAGTCTACCAGGAGCATTATTTCATTTTTTCCAAAAGACATTCCAGGGTTGCATGTCTAAAATTGGGAATTGGGCATCAATCTTGGCTTTATTCTGAGCCGTATTAAATTGCATTGGCTCATGCTCGATGTAGGCCATTACGATGACAATTTAAGAATTGTAAAGATCCCGTTTGGGGCAGTCAATGAGAATTGAATGTCCAGGTTAAGAGTAGAATATAATTTTCATTTGGGTGGGTGGAGAAAGGTAAGGAGCAGCAAAGGGCATTTAAAGTGGTGCAAGTACTTAAAAATCTAAATCAGTATCTAAAACTGGTTATTGTCTAAGTCAAATAAAGACCTAAATGTGAGGGCTTAGAGGCATGGCTTATTATGTTTTTTATCTCCCTATATTAAAGTTTTATAGCATTTAAAGGACTATGGGGAAATCCCCACATACACTTGGCTGTGTCAAAATACATAAAACCAAAAGGAGCAAATTAAGCATAAAATTGAGAAATAACATGAGACTAAATATCAGCATGGGTGCATTGGCATCTTAGAGCTTTGGCTCTGACAAATGTGCCTTCTGGGAAACTGGCATTACCCTGGGGTGGAGAAGACTCTTGGCTTTAATGCTGTAGCAAAATGACAACACAAGTATCCAATCATTGTACTTCACACCTTTGTAGTCCTGCTAGACCCCGTCCAGTTCAGATACATTAGATTAGCATGTTTTATTGACAGCTTTCCCTGCCCTGCTTTTAATCCCAAAATATTTTCGGAGACTCATGGCCCAACTGTTGACAATATGAACCCATGTCTATAAGTAGAAAAGGCAGTCAAATGTTTATGGAGTGAGAAACATCATTTAAAAATTGAAGGTAAGTGGCAGCTCTGGCGTGAGGAAAAAAAAAGTAAATCAATAAAATATTTCAAAGAAGTGAATGTTATTTATAATGAGGGATACTATGCAAATGAGAGCTGATGTCTTCATTTGAGGAAGTGGGTGTGTGTGTGAGTGCGTGAGTGAGTGAAGTTCCAAGATAGAAGTTTGATTGTACAACTTAAAATACTTTGAGCTGCAAATTTACTAAAGGCAATGATTGTTTTTCTACAGTTAACGAAGAGAGTGCCAGACTTAAAACTGCTGAAACCCATTTCACAAAGCCTTTTTCTCATTAGATAAAGAGATTTCACAAGTAAAATGTGATGTATTCACTTTGCTATGGACACAATGCCTGTGTGTATTAATAAAAAGTTTGAATTACTGGCTTTTTAAAAAATGCAACATTTTTGTAGCGAAATGAGGCATCTACACTCAGTCTCTCCAATTCTTCTGTTACTCTCAAATATTTTCCAATTAGGCTTTCTTATTCATCACTCCATTGAAACCGTTCTAGTCAAGGTCACCAATGACCTCCACACTGCCAAATACAAAGGTCATGTTGTATTTTACTTGATCTGTAAGTAGCATTTGACCCGGTTGCTTACTCCCTCTCCCTTTACACATCCTGGCTTCCAGGACAACCACCCCACCTGGTCTGCCCCCTCCCTCTCTGATGGCTCCTTCTCTGCCTCCTTTCTGGTTCTTCCTCTTCCCTAGCACCTCTGAAAGCTGCAGTGTCTCAAAGGCAGCCCTTGGACCTTGTCTCTTCTCTCTAGCCACTCCCTTGTCAAGCGCATCCAGTCACTGGGCTTCAAATCTGTCTATATTCTGTTGACTCCCAAATTTATATCTCCAGCCTAGACGCTCTCCTGACTCCAGACTCTGAGTAGATGTCTAAAGGTAGAGACACCCCCACAAGCTTTACAGATCCTAGAGACAACCTCTCCCAACCTAGGCTACCCTTAATAGTCTACATTAATAAACCACACTGTTTTTCTTGTTTCTCTGGCAGAAAAATATGGGAGTCATCCTTGAGTCTTTTTTTTGTTTGTTTTTTACCTTTAAAATTTTTCTAGACTCTTATCAATTGCCATCATCATTGCTACTGTCACCCTGCTGCAGGCCATCAGCATCATTTCTTGTCTGGGGTATTGTAAGAGCCTTTTCACCGGTTTCCCTGCTTCAGTCTTTGTGTACAGTTCAATGTTAGCTCAAGGGCCAATGTGTCGATTACCAAGACTCTTCTTATGGTCTCCCCCACCCTCATTTCACTCAAAGTAAAAACCACATTTTTAATTGGCCTACAAAGACCTGAAGCCTGTTTTTCCCCCTCTGACCTCATTCTGCCTCTCACCCCTCCAGGTGGTCTGGCCTCTTTTCTGTTTCTCCAGCATATCAGGCCTTACCAGCTTCAGGACACACGTACTGGACTGGTTACTCCTTGTTTTTGTTATGTTCTTTCCCCAGAGGGCTGCATGGGTGAATGTTCACCTCTTCCACCATCTTTGCTCAAGTATCGCCTTTTTAACAAGGCCTGGACATTCTGCTGAAAATTCTAGCACTTTACCTCCATATCCTGCTTCATTTTTATCCAGAGGGTTGATTGTCTTCTAATAGTTCTGTATTTTATGTTATGTTTTATATTTATCATTTCTCCCACTACAAAATAAGGTCCGTGAGGGCAGAAACTTTTGTCTTTTTAGTATACCCCGGTATCTTCAGCACTTAGCACAGTACAAGTGCCTGGTATGCTGAAAGCACTTAATATATGATGATTGACTAGGCAATTGATTAACAGTTTTATATATATGCACAAACTAGACTAAAATTGTGCTACTCTAGTCTAGTGTATATTACGGTGAAACAGGAAGTTAGTTTATTATCTCATTTTCTTTTTTTCAAATTCTCCGGCCTAGTGCTCTCATCAGCCCTAACAGTTCCAAGACCTGAGGGCATTCCCAGGATTTCTAGCACCCAAGTGTTTCCTGCTGCCCTGATTTCCCGAAAGTCTCCAGTAAAGATTATCCAAATAGATGCCAGTGCTTTGGGCCCACCTGTCTTCCTTTCCCCTAACACATTTCCATCAATACCGAGATGCTTGTCCTGAACTAGTCTTATACAAAATTACAAAGTGTGTGAAGCTACTCCCAGGACCCTTTAATGTCATTTTATGGCAAAGTCATCCTTTCAGAAACTAGGAACTCATCCACTTTCTTTCTCATCCTCCTTCAAAACTCACTAAGTAACATTTCAATAATTATGTGCATTTTATATGCAATAATTGAGCTAGTCACTGCAAGTGAAGTAGAGATGAGTAAGACACTGTTCCTAGACTTATGGAGTTGTTAATGAAGTGAGTAGCATAAGACAAGCATGGACATAATGATGCTATTGACTAAGTCATGGCACAGGAGATGCCATGTGAGTTCAAAGGTGGGACGATCACCTCCAGCTGGGGGGAGCCAGAAAAATTTATCTGGGAGACTAAAACTTGATCTTGAAGATAGGTAGGTCTCAAGGAGTAAAAATGAAGAATGGGTGAAAAATATTTCAAGTGAAGGAAACGATTTGAAGAAAGGCACGTAGGTTGGAAAGCAAATGGGTATCTTGAGAGAAGAGTAAGTGTTCTGGTTTTACTAAAGATTATGTGAAGGCAGAAGGTAGACAAAGCCGTATCATAATAATATACACTGGAAAGCAGATGAATCTGATTTTGATTTAATAAACAATGGAAAGCATTGAAGATTTTTGAACCAGAGAATGATATGATCAAAGCCAAGCTTTGGAAGAAGTAATGTGCAGTGGAGAGTGGGTTGGGAACATTATATAAGACACTCTTTCAGCAGCCTAGTGAAGACTCCCTAGTCCTCTCTAGATCTGCTTTAGATAAGTGGATACTGAATGAGGAGACAAGTGTGAGGTATCACAGAGTTGAAATCGTCAGGATATAATTACTGATTATAAGGTAGAGAAAAGTGAAAATTCACCATGAGGTTACTCCTTGAGTTAACATGTGACTATGTAAACCCATAACAGATGGGAATATTACCTTTTTTGTTCTGTTTTCCTTTTCTTCCTCCAAGAAGAATTGTCTCCCTATAGCCTTTTCCAGTCTTTGGTAATAAGGATCTACACAGTATTTTCTTGATCAAAAACCTGAACACACAGGTCCACACTGTGCCATAACACAAGGTCAGAAACAGGTGCGAAGGGAATGTATCTGTTGGTTCTGGTACGTTGAGCATCAGGTGTTCATGGAATAGACAGGTGGAGGTATCCAAGGGTCAGCTGAATGGTCTGGTCTGGCCAAGGCTAAAATAGGAGAGCAAATTATAAAAATATATGATTATTTCAATAAACATTAAGGCCAGAGCCTTAGGATTTAATGAAATTATGAATGAATTATTAATTCTTCTAATTCAAAGAATTAGAGTGAGATCTTAGATCATCAGTTTGAGGAATATGATAAATGCATTTATTCAGAGAGAAAAATAATATTTTGGGCTTAACACATGACTTCTTTCAGTGATGTCAGTATTTAATGGTGTGCAAAGACCCTTTTGGCTTAAACTTTAAAGAATAAATCTTGGATGGGGTTGCTGAATTTTGGTAGCAGGTGTTCTCTACTAACCATCCTGATATCACTACCCAGGAGTAGTTACTTGTTATGTTTCCACATGTGGCTGAATTTACTTATTTACCATCACAGGTGAAAAGTTATTTGCTATTTCATCAGATAATCCCGAAATAATCTCTGAAAAGATGTAAATCTTTGATAATGAGTTTGGAGTGTCATCTCTCAGGGATATTTGTATTTTAATAGGAGTATCATAATACTACAAAAACTTTAATCATCAGAATTAATAATGAATGACACGATTTCAGGTGTAATACAAACTAGTAAGTATTATTTCTGAATGGAAATCACGTAACATATATGCTCCCTTGCTCAGGGTACTATTTGGAGGCACCTATATTAATGAATACATAGGAAGGTTTGCAATAAACATGCCAATTATTCCTAAAGAGATATTATTCTAAAATACTTTGTAACTTTTTCCAATCACAAATTTTCGATTGAAATACTTTGAAAGCTATTAATACTATATTAACTAAAAGAGTATGGTAACTGGGTATACATCTAACCCAAAATTCATCTCAGACTTCAGGGACAAGATGGGTCATAGTTGGACATGAGATTTGGGTAGGATCTGGGTAACCTAAGAGGAGGAGAAAGGAGACCTCCCAGGAGCTAAGAGATAACACAGAGGGCTGCAGGCATGGGGACTCTGATGAATCAAAGCCAGTACTAAGGCTTAAAAATCTTCATACCTGGGTAGATGGCAGTGCTATTGTTACAGCCCAAAGCTAAAAGGAAGAGTTATTTGAGCAAAAGATGGTGAAAGAGTGGTGTGTGTGTGTGTGTTTGCATTTGTATACGTTGGAGGTAGGATGAGTTTAAACTTTTTATGTAATAAACTGAGATAAAAAGTAAATAAGAACAGTGGTGGCATGGATATTTTCTGGGAATATTACCTTTTTGTTCTATTGTCCTTTGCTTCTTCCAAGGACAATTTCCCCCCTCCCACAGCCCTGTCCTGCCTCTGAGAGTAAGGGCCTATGCAGTTTTTGGTTGACCAAAAACATAAACACGTGGGTCCACACTGTGCCAGAACATGAGCAACTGAGTAAAGAGGTGCAGTGTTTCATCTGAAACCTGAAGTCAGGTTCTGGTGCCAGTGAGAGGCTATGCAGGGCTGTGAGAGAACCGAGAGCTGGACAGTAGACTGGACCCCAGGTTTAGCCTGAGTATAACTCTCGGCAGGCAACAGAAGGATGCTTGGAAAATTACACTTTTGTCTTCCTGTTTGCAAAAGGATATAAGCCAAGGGAAATGAGATTTTTTAAAGGGGCAGTCACTGGAGAAACTGTAGCTTTCTGATTCCTCAGTGGAGAATCGGAAATAATCTGATTCCCAAACCTCTTTTCTTTCTCTCTTTGCCTGTTCTGTACGTTGTTATAAAACAGGAAGGCTGAACATTCTATGAGGCTTAATATTAAGACAGTGGGAGGCATGTATGTTCCTATGTTATCACAATCAAGAAGGATTTATTAGGTGACTAATAGTTGCATTGACACATAGAGAATTAATCCAACATGGTTTTTTTTTTTCAGAAGCTGGTGGATCTGTAGATAACTGGTGGTATTTTCTTGAGTTCACTCTTCACCCTATATGTATGTAATTTCTAGTCTTTTTATCTCAATGTATAGTCTATTTTTGTTTTTAGCATTTTCAAAAAGATTAAAGCCTCAATGAAAAGTTTTGGAAGCTGACAAGGGTCAGAATATATTCTGATTAGGTAAAAACATGAGTTATATAAGAACCGATAGAGATTGAAGTGTGGTCCTAATTATATTTGTTGAATTTCATCAAATTTATTTCAAGTAATATGTGCTTTCTTGACTAAAATAATTAGTAGTGGGTTTAAGCGAAATATGTGTGCTTTTCACAAGCTTTGATTTTCACAGGTCAAGTATTTTATAATAGAGAACTAAGATAAGGCAATCAGTGCCAAGAAGGCATAAATCCCTAATTAGAATGAAAATATGAGGGAAACATAGTGTTTGCTAATCATTGTTCCCATCTGTAGGCCTTAGGTGTGCCTTGATTTAGAGCTCTTTGTTGTAATGTCCATGTACTGAACACCTATAGAGTGAACAGACCATATCAATAACTAGTGTCAGGAAAAGGGAACTAAAAAATCATGTTCTGGCAGAGAGATACCTGGAGACAAATTAATCTTTGAGTATTTCATTTTGTATTCTTATCTTCTGTGTTGTATAAAACGTGCGGGCATATCAAAATTCATAACAAAAACTGCTTATACCATCAGGAAGATGTATTTGTTTTCAACAATGTAAAAGAAAAGCTACAATTGGGGTGGAAAGAGAGAGACAGAGAGAGAAAGAGAGAGTGAGCAACAACCTGCAGCAGACACCACCTGAGTGGGAAATTACACATCCTGCACACAGGCAGGCTCTGCACACACAGGCACGGAATTCATCTCTGACAATTTAATTGTTTAATGGTAGGACTAACAAGGAATCCTTTCTAAAGTAATGGCATATAAAGGCTTCCTAGTGAAGTTAATATTCCTGCTGCATTTGATGGGTGTTTCCCATTTGTGCAGTTCTGCCCTAACAGACTCCTGGCGTTTGACGGGGGGAGGAAGGAGGGGCGGTGGTGTCTGTACTCAACAGCAGAATCTGGAGAATGCCTTAGCCTGTGACCTTCGCCATGAAAGCAATAAATCCGTGGCCAGGACTGGCACCAGAGCACTTGCTCAGGGCGGCTGTAACGCCTTGGCTTGCAGGCCTGGGATCCCGTCTTCCTGGACTGGAGGCTGGATGTTTTGAGCACAACGTCCTTGCTCGCATCGTTGTGGGTTTTCTCTGGGTTGACTAGAATCAGGGTTTGGCAGCCTGTGTGCTGAGGGCGCAGGACTGCAGTCTGACCAGTCTTCTGGACGATGACTGCATGAAGTCGCAGATGCTGTGGCTCCGCGTTCTCATCCTGAGCCACGTCCCCTTTTCGTATTTCCTTATGGTTCACCTTGCACATGTCTGCGCTTTCACTGGCTCATGGACAGCTGCCTGTAGTAACTGTAAACACAACAGCATATACTACTTGGAAGAAGAACTGTCTCGAGGCATGAAGTTCTCAAAACAGACCCGAGCACGTTCTCCTTTTTGAGTTTCCATTCTTAAATCTATACATTTTACATTTTTCACTCCAGTTACTTGGCTTGAGGAAAGAGAGAGTTTCATTACCTGTATCAGAGAAGGCCAGAGGAGCGGTTGGCCATGACAGAGAAGGCCTCTGCGCTGGTGCGCGGCTTCCCTCAGCTGTGCAACAGCCCACCGGCTCCGTGGGCTCCTCTCTCGGAAGCACCATCCGCGTCTTTCAGTCTAGGAAAAGGCTTAGTAGGCAGAGCTGAAAACGACAGACTATTTTTAACACAAGCTTTCTATCCCACAGTTCTGCTTCTTCTATTATCATTACTTATTCATTGACTTTTATTCCCAAATATCATTACCCTTTACAGTAATACGATCAGCACACCAACCACTTACAATAAACAAATGCAGGAATCCAAGTTCCCCCCACAGGAGCATTCTCCTCCCTCCAGCCGGTGCTCTGCTTCTGCCTGACTACCTGGGGCAGAAGTAGTTCTTATCAGTCACCAAGAAGCTCTGCTGCTTCAGAAATGCCCGTGTAACAAAGGGGCTTGGCAGCAGAGAGTAATATCAAGTCCCCCGCTGCCTAACAGAACAAGAAAGAGGTAATGAAATCTGAGGAAAAACAAGGTAGAAAGCAGGAAGGGAAGGAAAGAGACAGAGTACATGTGCATCCTTTAAACTCGTTTCAGCAGAGGAAAACCCACCTAAAACAGACATTTAGGTTAATTTACAGTGACTTTCAAGTGGGGTCATACAGTTATTACCTGTCTAATAGCAATAGCTACCACAGATTGAGGACCTACTGTGTGCCAGATGCTTTCTCTATGTTATTTGATTTGTACAACTTTTAATAGTGGGTATGAGTAATCCTATTCTACCATTAAGGTGACTGGGATTTAGAAAGGCTAAGTGACTCGTCTAAAGTCTGGTGATTTAATTCAGTGGACCTAGAAGGTAAATTTAGATCTTATCAGTCCAAAAACTGTGTTTATATCCACTACAATTTTTGGTATCGATTCCCACTGCCTTGTATTTTACTCGGTCATTTATCTCTCTGCCCACATATTTATTTATTTATGCACTACCTTGTTCCAGAAATGATTTAAGATGGTGTAAATGCCTCGGAGTTATACACATATCTAAGCAGCTTGCACAGGGTCCTACACTGTACGTTATGTATTTGTTGATGGATTGAGTTGTAGAGCCTCATTTGTCAAGAGTTTAGAATTCTTGCACTGTGACATCTCCATCCCTTTTTATCTTTTAAAGTAGGCCAGCCAGAAACTGGATGGCTAAGAGACAGGTGCAAGAAACTGGACTAACTCATCTTCCAAAATCTCTTCTAGATCTACACTTCTATAAACAACTAGGTTATCACGAATAGCAAGGATTATTTTCTCTCAGTAATGAGTTAGAGAAATGCAAAAAGTGAGTTAGTGGGGGTGGGGAGGAATAATGACTACTACGGAGTAACCTGACCAATACTACCTCAGTCATGTGATCATCAACAGTGATAACTGGTTCGGCACCCATAGCTCAGTGGTTAGGGAGCTGGCCACATTGGGGCTGGTGGGTTCGAACCCAGAGTGGGCCTGCTAAACAACAATGACAACAGTAACAACAACAACGAAATAGCTGGGCGTTGTGGCAGGTGCGTGTAGGCCCAGCTACTTGGAAGGCGGAGGCAAGAGAACTGCTTAAGACCAAGAGCTTGAGGTTGCTGTGAGCTGTGACACCACAGCACTCTACCAAGGGTGATGTAGTGAAACTCTGTCTCAAAAAAACAAACAAAAAAAAAACTCGTGTTGACAGCATGTACCTTTGATCTGATATATTGAAAGTAGCACTTTACCCATGTGATCTTCCTCTTAAAAACCCCACAACTTTAGTCTAATCATGCCAAAACCTTGAGCTATACCTCTGTAGAGGGATATTCAATAAACCTGACCAGTACTCCTTCGAACAGTCAAGGTCATCAAACCCAAGGAAAGTCTCAGAACTACCACAGCTAAGAGGAGTGTAAGAAGCTAAAATGGCAGGATGACTAGCTGTAGTAATTGTATCCCAGGAATAGAAAAAAACATGAAGTAAAACTAACACACTAATGTCAGATATTAATAAGGAAGGAAATTGAGTGCAGGGTATATGGAAACTCTCTGTATGATCTCAATTTTTCTGTCAATATAAAGTTGTTCTAAAATATAAAGCCTATAAAAATATTTTGGCACAAACAAAACACACACACACACACACACACACACATACACAAGTGAACTGGCCAAGATTACTGAGAGAACCAGTGGCATGATTAGATGTAGACTATAGGACCTTGTCTTGAAAGCCAAGCCAATCAAGATGAATAACTTTTTCTTAAATTAGTGCAATTTTGTTTCTCATTGATCTCTGGATTTCCGTGACTGAATTTTGAATATTTGAAGATAGGACTAAGTGGGTAGGAAGCATCCACTCAGTTTGTGGTTCCAGCAGATAATTCTTGTTGAATGAATGAATGTTATTGCAACACACATTGTCCTGGCTCTAAGATGCATGAATTCAGCTTGGGTTTTAGACCTTTCAGTGGTGTCTTGCATATGCACTCCCACCCCTCGTCCAATGTCAAGTCAGTCCACAGTCTTAGTCTCATTCTTAAGAACCCAGCAAGAGTTCCTGAATCTCTCTGAAAACTGAGAATTACATCTGTTCAAAATTCTAATACCATATCCTGCTTGGATTACTATTTATTCTACCTATTGGTAACCTACAATGTCTTTATGTATCAGCATCAGTGACTTTGTCACTAACAGAAATCACAGATATTTGCATATCACATTACAGTTGTTATAAATATCTTAAATTATTATTTACACTTGTCACTACTTTGAAATTATGATAGTTATTAAATTTGCAACAGTGTCTTGCTTTTAAGGTATTAATAAAGATGCACATATAAAGAGGGCTTCAAAAAACATATACACATTTTAAGAAGGGAAAACACTGTATCCAAGTTGTAATTTTCAATATATACTGATACCATTTGTTACCTTGTATACTGTATTTTGTAGCTCTTGTAATTGCAGCAGTCAAAAGTGTATTACCATTTTATAATCTCCATCAAATCCCTTGACTTCTAAGATCCTTACTTATCTCACCAGAGATGTTGTTATGTTTGGCTATTAGACTAAAATAACTTTTTACCAAAGTTTTTTTGTTTTTTTGTTTGTTTGAAGCAGCTTGGGTAGAGTGCTGTCATTATGGCTCACAGCAACCTCAAATTCCTGGGCTTGACCCTCCTGTCTCAGCCTCCTTAGTAGCTGGGAATACAGGTGCCCACCACAACACCCAGCTAGTTTTTCTATTTTTAGTAGAGACAGGATCTTGCTCTTGCTCAGGCTGGTCTCAAATTTTCCAAGGTTTTAAATGCAGTTCATTGCTGGGAACATTTCTCACTCAGTGATTTGACCATGCTTACATGAGCAGAATGAAATGGAAAATTGAATCAATTCTCTGGGTAATAATTCATGCTAATAAGTTTCTACATTTGCCTGCAACATTCAGATAATCAAAGAAAATGTGTTTTTTAACTTGAATTATCAACATAGCTACATCACAATTCTTTTAATAACACAAGGAGTAGAACTTTTTCAAGCCCTTATTCTGGAGATGCTCCCAATATGCACATTGAGATAGGGCATATACTCCGGAGACATCAGGGTTGACTGCACATCAAGACACATACACACCACTGATTAGGAATTTCTTCTGTGTCAGGTAAACATTTTAAATTCCATTTGTAGTCACAGATCCCTAATGCATAGGGAGTGGCGGTGTCTTATTCAGATCCATAGTAGTTTGTCTGCAGGGAACAATTTTTTCTTTTTATTTATTTATCATTATTTTGTTCTTTTAAATTCTTTTATATATTTATGGGGTACATGTGCAGATTTGTTATGGTATAGTGCATAGTAGAAAAGTCTGGGTTTTTGTGAAACATTCACCCAATTAATGTATGCATACCCATTAGGTAATTTCTCATCCCACATCCTCTTCCTACCCTCCCACCTTTCCAGTCTCCAATCTTTTCATTTTGTGTGTGTGTGTGTGTGTGTGTGTGTGTGTGTGTGTTTGAGACAGAGTCTCACTATGTTACCCTGGGTAGAATTCCATTGCATCATAGCTCACAGCAAGCTCAAACTTTTGGGCTGAAACGATTCTCTTGCCTCAGCCTCCTGAGTAGCTGGGATTAGAAGTTCCCGCCACAACACCCAGCTAGTTTTTTCTATTTTTAGTAGAGAAAGGCGTTCTGCTGGGGGGTTCTGCTCTTGATCAAACTGGTCTTGGACTCCTGAGTTTAAGCCATCTGCCATCTGTGGCCTCCCAGAGTGCTAGGATTACAGGTGTGAGCCAATCTTTATGCCTAAGTGTACTCATTGTTTAGCTCCTAGTTATAAGTGAGAACATGCACTATTTGACTTTTTTTTTCTGAGTTATTTCACTTAAGATAATGACTTCCAGTTCCATGCATGTTGCTGCAAAAGACATGATTTCATTCTTTTTTTATGGCTGAATAAAACATGCCATATTTTCTTTATCCAATCACTGATTGGTGAACATTTAGGATGATTCTATATCTTTGGTATTGTGAATAATGCAGGTATCTTTTTGATATAATGATTTCTTTTCCTTTGGGTAGACAAACACCCAGTAGTAAGATCGCTGGCTTGAATGGTAGGTCTATTTTTAGTTCTTTTAGAAATCTCCATAAGAGAGCATTTTAAATGGAAAGGTAGGCTTACATTGCCTTAGAGTGTACAGACCTGAAGCAAACTACATACAACTATGTGCTTTCACTGATCTCTTAGGAAAACTGACAAAGCTAATGGAAACTGAAAGGACTTGAGTTAGCTAGAAAATCAAATAAGGAATGCGACTGGAAAGTCTTCGGGAGTCTGATCCTTTTTACTCCTGGAGATTCATCCAGTCTAAAGAAATTAGTAATCATGTTTTCCTTCTCTTCCCACAACTTTTCACACATCACTATACAAATGTACCTCTAGAAAAGAATTTAAGTCAATTGACAATACAATTAAGTTGAGAAGATAGACTCTAGCTTCACTGACTCTCAATAGTGTCTTTGGAAAAAATTTTTTTTTGAGGAATAGACCATTGCTTAATAGAAAGAGCACATTACACACTATAGTGGTTTGCTGGGGTTGCTGTGATGCAGTACCACAAACGGGGTAATTAGACAACAGAAACTTATTGTTTCAGAGTTCTAGTGTCCAGGAGGCTGAGGTCAAGCTACTGGCAGAATTGCTTTCTTCTAAGGGCTGTGAGGAGGAATCTCTTTCATGGGATTCTCCTGGCTTCTAGTGGGTTGCTGGCAATTGCTGGTGTTCCCATAAAGGAGCGTCACCCCAGTCCCTGTCTTCATTGTCAGATGGCGTCATCTCTGTGTCCAAACTTCCCCTTTCTAGAAAGACAACAATCTTGTTGAATTAGAACCCATCCTAATGCTGCATCTTAACTAATTTTATCTGCCATGATCTTATTTCTATATAAGGTCACATTCTGGGACACTAGAGATCGGAACCTCAACATATGAATTTGGGGGGTGGGGAGGCAAAATTCAAACCATGGCACACATCTTGTTTCATATATATTTGATGCACTGAATTAAAAGGTAATATACTTGGGGTGGTGGTGGTGGGTGAGATGGGCTTGCACTTCCTGAGAGGAAATAAGCCTTAAAAAGCTCTGATGTCAGGGTAACCATTAACTTAGCAGCTAAATTAACCATAATTTCTTTCCATCCTTAAAGTAACTTCTTCTAGCATCAGTTCTGAATTTTTATTCTGAAGTTTCTAACCTGAGAAGAAAAAGCACATCTCCTGAGGTTTCATCCAAATATATATTTGAACATTCCACTCTTCCATAACATAGGTACGTTTTCTAAAACATAAAAAGAAGGCTTCCATGAGTTACCCTTGGATAAAATTGACTCTCTACATAAAGATGGCTCTGCTTACACTGTAGTTTCTCCTTCCCTCTGGAACACTATTGTTTTCCTTGACAAACAGCATGGGGAGGTTATCCTTACTGCCAAGGAAATTTATGCTTCTAAGAATATGTCCAAAGCAAGGAGATACTCTTTGGGATCAATGTTTAATTGAAATAAATTAAAGAAATACGTTTGACCTGGACCAAAGTTCCGATTCAAACTTAGAAAAGAGATTCCCCTTTATTATTTGTTTTCTCCCAATTTGTATTGAGGATATTGATATGCATAGTTTAAAATGTTAAAATTCTATAATTCTTACAACTAAAACCAACAATTTCTACCCCACCACTCCTTATCTCCAATTACCAGTATCAAGAAACAATCACTTAGGATCCATTTAGGTCTCTCTCTTTGTGTTTACCTTCATATTTTTTAATAATATTTTTATAATTTACTTCTTTATATTTTTACATGTTGGTTATCACTTGTTATTGGCTTTCTACTTTGCAAGACGGGACTCAGGTTCTCTCATCCCTCCCCTGATGTTTCCCTCATTCTCACTTCATCTTCCTCATAGAGTTGTATCATTATTGTTGATTAGTGGAATATCGGTATTTGTATTCTCAACACTAAGTAAATATTTTTCACAATTAGACACACAGTGACCTACAATGACATTTTCTTTTTTGGAAAGCTTTTTGTTTTCTCTGAGATTAATAATTGTCAGGTTTTTGTTCCCTTCATTTTCTATCTAATTCATTCACCTTAAAACTCACGACAAAGTTATTGCTCAGTTCTGCCTGCTAATTTTTTATTTTTACTTTTAAGTTTTGCATCCTAAATGAGAAAAGACTTGAAAGTCAGGCTTTGTTGAATAAGAAAATGTCACATCTTCCCTTCACTTATCAAAACGAAAACTGTGAATGTGAAGTTCCACATAAGAGAGTTTCAAATACGAGACAGTGCAATGTCCTCTGCTGAAGTGAGAGGAAGGTGAAGACTGGGATGAAGACTCTCCTAGATCCGTCAGAAGGGAGTGAGCAGTCCTACTCCCCTGCTTGGCTCCAGGGCGTGTACACGTGAGATCATAGACAGTCCCAGGGAAACTCCATAAAATTTTTGAGATGTTGTAGCATATTTCACTTTGGACTATGAAAGATAAGAGATCTTTCTCCCCAGCTGAGAGTAAATAAGAAAAATCAATGCAAATTAGTGGAACCTTGAAGTTTGTCTTCTATTGAAAAATTGCTATTTTAAATAACGAGGTTTTTTTTGGCCAGGGCTGGGTTTGAACTTGCCACCCCCGGCGTTTGGGGCCGGCGCCCTACTCCTTTGAGCCACAGGTGCCGCCCAATAAGTCTTTTAAAAATCATTTTTATAGGCTCGGTGCCTGTGGCTCAAGTGGCTAAGGCACTAGCCACATACACCTGAGCTGGCAGGTTCGAACCCAGCCAGGGCCCGCTAAACAACAATAATGGCTGCAACCAAAAAATAGTCCGGCATTGTGGCAGGCACCTGTTATCCCAGCTACTTGGGAGGCAGGGGCAGGAGAATCACTTGATTCCAGGAGTTGAAGGTTACTGTGACTTGTGATGCCACAGCACTCTACCCAGGGCGACAGCTTGAGGCTCTATCTCAAAAAACAAACAAACAAACAAAAAAAACCCCCAAAGTTATTTTTATGGGCCTGGCACTAGGCTAAGTGTTTTATATGAATTATCACTTTGTTTTTTCACAGTTGTCCCATGAGAGGCACTATTTCACAGAGGGCTAATGGGGAACAAAAGAAGATGAATACCTGGCCCACAATGACCTGTTAGTAAGTGTTGGAGCTGGGACAAGAACCCAGATGGGTCTTACAGGTTCTTAATGCCTCTGCAAGGCCACCCTCTCCTTTAATCCCTGCTTCTCTTCTGTGCTCACTGCACTCCTTTCTCCAGCCTTATCTTCTCCCCAAACAAAACAGGGTAAACTCTATAATTAACCATTTACACTTGTTCAGAGATTGAATACTTGCTGTGTATGTGAGACTCCTTCATGCTAAACTGTTATCTCAAGCAGGCATTTGCATTTTAAAAACTTTATTGAAGTATAATTTATATACCATAAAATTTACCCATGTAAGTGTATAATTCAATGACCTTTTTGGTAGTTTAATGAATTGTGCAGCCATCCCCATATCCAGTTTTGAAATATTTTCATCAACCCCATACATTCCCTCATGCTCATTTATGGTATATCCAGGTGCTGACCCTCAGCCACAGACAACCACTAATTTAGTTTTTGTCTCCATAGATTTCCCCTTTTAAGATAACCGCATATAAATTAAATCATGCAGTATGTAACATTTTCTGTCTGGCTTCTTTCACTTAGCATAACATTTTGAGATGTGATAGCATGTTTCATTCAATTCATTCTTTTTAATTGCTGAACAGTATTCCATTGCATGGAAATACTACATTTTGTTTATCTAAATGATAAACAAATGATAGATGTTTGGGTTGTTTCCACTTTGGTGCTATTACAAATAATGCTGCTATGAACATTTGTGTGCTAGCCTACACGTGGACACGTTTTCATTCTTCTTCAATAGATATCTAGGAGTAGATGCTGGGTCATGTGGTAAGTTTATGTTTAACTTTTTAAGAAACAGCCCCTTGTATTTCAAGCCTCATCTCTGAATGTGAATTTAAAGTATTTCCTTCGACTTAAGGAATTTCAACCACCAGTAAGCAGTGGAGAGATTTATAAAGTTGGAGGGAGAGTGGGATGTCACTGAAGGGAATTGTAATTTCATTCTTCTGTGTGTGTGTGTGTGTGTGTATAAAACCAAACCTCAAAAACCACTTTAATTCCAGACTAACAGTGCCCGGTACAATGTCTGGGGACAGAGTCTGGGTACAATCCTGTGTGGTTTGTACTCACTCACAGCTTCAAGAAGTCTCCCAAGGGGGAACTTACCTTCAAGGGGCTGAGCCAAGGGGAGAAGGGGTGGACTCAGACCAGAGGTGGGGCAGGCATGGGGGAAAGGTGCTAGTTCTTGGCAAAAGAGAAGCTTATGGGCTGTTTTGGGTGATCGTAAAACCCTGCAGGTCATCATGAGCTGCCCAAGCCTGCACCTCATTGTCAAACTCCACAAAGGCCATCTTGTGCTGTCCCAGGACCAGATGGACCTCCCTGAAGCCAGGAAACTGGTTGAAAAGCATGGCAGCACGAGCTTGTTGGTCTCCTCTGGCAGGTTGGTGAGGAACAAGATGTGATTTGGTGGATTCTCAGAGAGAGGCTGGGCAGGTGGCATAAGCTGCTGGGGGTACACAGCCTCTGATGGGATCTGGCCAGGTGCGAGGCTTGGAGGGGGTCATGGCAGGGCACGGTATGTAGGGTCGCTGGGCTCACATGTGGTAAATGATGCGGGGCGCCTCTGTCATCGGAGGCACGCCCAGGACAGGCCTCTGGACTGCCCCCACCAGGGGAGCAGCTGCCCCACCCTGCATGGCCTTCTTGGCAAACAGTTTCTCCTTTTATCCCGCTGGTGGTCCAGTTCCACGAAGGTGCCCTTCACCTTGGCACAGATACCTGAGTCAGTCTCAGCATACTGGATGGACATGCGTCTTGATCTTCTCATTGAGGAGGTTGATACCATCCGTGCAGTTGGTGTGGGTCTTAGGAACTGCTGTGAAGTGCTGAGGTAGGGCGAGAGCACTGCCGTTTGCGCAGGATTCTGATTTCGTGCTTTGTGCGTGATTTTGTAGCCTGCCTCTGGTTCTCACAGACGATGAGCCACATACTCTCTAAGAGAGTCGCCTTTTATTTTGGGAAATGTGGTAAATGCTACTGACATCAAGCCTTGCTTGCTGCAAAGGTTGAAGAAGCCTTTTATGGAGACCTGCCAGAAGTCGTCTTCCTCTGGACCACCTGGTAATCTGTAGACTGAATTCAGCCTGCAGACATGTATTGACCTGCACAAAGTTTTAAAGGTTAAATTGGAATGTGCTGGCCACACATTTTCCATTTTAGACACATTTCCCCTACTCACCAATGACTAATATACAAATAAAGTTAGAGGTCTCACACCTCTATCATGACTATAAAGTTACAGTAATCAAGAAGCGTGGCATTTGGTGAGCAAACAGAGTCCAGAGATAGACCCACTTTTATGTGGTCATTTGATTTCTGATTAAGATGCAAAGGCAATTTAATGGAGAAAAGACAGTCTTGCTAAGAAATGGCACTAGAACTATTGGACACTGGGTATGCAAAAACCCCACCAAAATAAAACAAAAGCTAAAAATCTCTAGTCTTCAAAAAAACTTTTGAAAAAAGGAAAAGGAGGCCATAGACTGGAAGAAAATATTTATAAAACACATTATCTCCTGAAGGACTAGAAACTACATTACATATATAAAGTACGCTTTTAAAAAAAAAAAAAAAGAAAACTTCAACAATAAAGGAATAACCCAATAAGAAAATGGGCAAAAAATGTGAACATACACTACGCCATACAGATGGCAAATAACCACATTAAAAGATGTTCAGCACTATTAGACATTAGGGAAATGCAAATTAAAATCATAATGTGTTACCACTACACTTATTAGAATGGCTTACATTAAAAAAAACAACAAAACAACTTTCCATATCAAGTGCTAGCAAGAATGCAAAGTTACTTAATGCTTCATATATTTGAAGATAATGCATTTTTTAAATTATTTCAAAATATTACAGGGGCTACAAATGTTTTTGGTTACATGGATTGCTTTTGACAGGCTTGAGTCATGACTGTAAGTGTGCCCATCACCTAGATATCGTTCCTTATACCCGTTGGTAGGTTTTCCCCATCCTCCCCTCTGGCCTCCCGACTGCTTGATTTCCACTGAGTTTTACTTCCCTCTATGCATGTGCTCTTCAGTTATTTCCGACTTAATAGTGGTGCTTGTTTTCCAAACTTTAGAACTTCACTTAGGATAATGGTCTTAAGTTCCATCCAAATTGTTACAAAAGGCCTTAATTCATCCTTCTTCGTGGCTGAATATTATTCCATACTATACATACACCACATTTTGTTAACCCACACATGAATAGATGGGCACTTGGATCGATTCCACAATTTTAAAGTTGTGAATTGTGCTGAGAATGCAAAATGTGACAGCCCCTTTGGAAGATAGTTTGTCATTTTTTAATAAAGTTAAAAATACACTTGGCATATGACCCAGAAATCCTAGTCCTAGATATTTACCCAACAGAAATGAAAGCTTATGTTCACACAAACAAGTGTACATGAATGCTTATAGCTGTTTCATTATAATCACCCAAACCTGGAAACAAAACAAATATCCGTCAACTGGCGAGCTGGTAGAGAAACTGGAACATGCATACCAGGGAATACTGGGCCACAAAAAGGAACGGACTACTGACTCCTACACACAGCATGGATGAATGGCCAATGCATTATACAGAGTGAAAGAAACTGGACCCAAAATTTTATGTAGTATTTCATTCCATTTACATTACATTCTCAAAAAGGCAACTACACCCACCCCCCCAAATAAAAAAGAAAGAAAATTATTGGTGTTTGCTGGGCAGTGAAAGTGGGGGAAGAGGTAGAATACAAAGAAACGTGAGGACAATTCTGGAAAGAAGGAGCTCTTCTATATCTTGAAGGTACTGTAAACTCTATGCATTTGTTGAAACACATAGGATTGTATACACTAGAAAAGACAAATTCTCATATATGTAAATTAGACCTCAAAGCACCTGAAGGAAAAGCCTAGAGGGCTACTTTCCACCTTAGTATTTATAAATGGTAACCTAATGATTCCAACTAACCTGAAAATATGAAGAAAGTATCTCTTTCTTAGGCTAATTATTAAGGATTCAATGTAAGAACAGGCAGCTCACCAAATTTAGCTTGTATAGAAGACACTCAAAATTGTGGAGTATTCCTTCAGCATGAATCTAAATAAAGCTTTTCTGGTCATATTTATAGGCATGCTCCCATTTTTACCTCTCTAATATAGCTGTTAAGAATATGAAATCTTTTCAGTTTACACTTCAACTATGAGCATTTTTCATTTAAGTTTTCCAGCGTGCACACAGTATAAATTCTCTTGCATCACTTTACACCTTTTGTTGTTTCTGACTGCAGAACTTGCAAATCATGTTTAATTTTGTTTGCCCAGAATAATAATGAAATGCTAAAAAATATATATTCTATTCACACTTCACACTCTCATAGTAACAGAAAAGCCTTAATACACTTCTGTCCTCTGAGGAAGCTTGTGGTTAAACAGGAGAAACATGATGAATAATTAAAAATATGATATTTACTCCAGGAGGAAGATAAATCTTTGAAAAATCTCTGCTGGCAGAAAGCTTCACACTCAGGTATCCTATCCTTATAAATAAATTGCTAGTCTTTTGAGGTGTCAAGAGATTTCACAGTCAGATATTGATGAGACAAAGATGCTCAACTTGATCACCAAGGCTGGGAAGAGTGAGGGCCGAGTTCCTTCTTTTCCTTCTTCCTTGTTAGCTTCCAGGTAGGTACCAGACGCTTAGCACTGTGCCAAAACTAGAGCTATAAAAAGGGAAGCAGACTCAGAAGGCAGAGTTTTATTCTGAGAGATTTGATTCCAAAATATTCAGACCTTAGGAAATTAATTCCATTTTTCTGCACCATAGAGACCGATTTCTATGTCTTTTATGTGATTGGTCATTTGACTATTCCACCTACATATTTTACATATTATTACAGAAAAATCTCTCTATTCTCTAGGTAAAGAACTAAAGGCAACTGCAAAAGGAAGTGGTCAGTTAGTCCATTTGTCCAATTAGTGCATATATAATCGTAATGCCTGGGATTTAGTAGACGCAGGCTCTAGCTCCACTGCGACATTAACCAGCTGTGTGATTCTGGATAAGTCTCTTAACTTAATCTGGGGCCTTGGTTTTCTTATGTGTACAATGATGCATTTGAATTTGATAATCTGTAAAATCAACTATAGCTCTAAGATCATCAGTGATTCTCCATGCTACATCAATTTTCAAATTATTTGAAAACAATGTATAAATCTAATTAGGTATAATTAAAGCCTTGTTAATTCAGAGTGCATTTTGAAACACTGTATATGTTAGTCTCATTACTCTGTACAGCCTAACAAAGTTTTGGTTAAACAGAAGTTTCAGACTAATGGAATCCTCATTAGATTAGCTTTTGCAAGTGTTTTACACAAATATCAAATTCTAATCATAATGAAAATATTTTTCTCTTTTTAATAAAATAAAACTTAATTCTGTAATTAATAAGGAAAGAAAGAGTTGAAACTCTCTTCTACGTGGGTTGAGGTAGCTACAGATTGCATTCTGACAATTGTCGACAGTTCCAGACTTTACTACTGTGAAATACAGATTTAAAAAAGTCTTTGGTGTTTATAAAAACCTCTGGACAAGAGCAAGTATTCTAATAGGCCCTGAGTATGCATCTGCTGTATATTTTATGAAGATTTTTAATATAGTTAATTGATTTAGAAGCCAACAAATTAATAAAAAGGCAATGAATACAATTAAACTCCTTTAATAGGATTATGCTAATTGGAGTTGGTGATATTTGGATAAGGACTAACTTGTAGTTTACCTTTCCTCCCTTCTATCTTCCTTCATTCCAGCCTTCTTTCACTAAACATTTAGTGAATGGGTTGCTATACCAGACTCTGTAATTGCAAGATATTAGAAGACATATCAAACAAAATTTCCTGCCCTTAAAGAAGGACATGCTCTATCAGGAAAAACATATATATATATATATTTTTGAGACAGAGTCTCATTTTGTCACCCTTGGTAGAGTGCTGTGACATCATAGCTCACAGCAACCTCAAGCTCTTGGGCTCAAGCAATTCTCTTGCCTCAGCCTCCCAAGTAGCTGGGACTACAGGTGCCCACCACAATGCCCAGCTATTTTGTTATGTTTAGCAGGCCCAGGCCAGGTTCAAACCCACCAGCCCCAGAGCATGTGGCTGGTGCCCTAACCACTGAGATACAGGCACCCAGCCAGGAAAAACATAATTTTATCATTATAAAATGATGTGACAATTTAGTGATAAAGATATACAAATGTTATTAGGGGAGAATTTACTTAACTTGGTACTGTCTCTCACACACACATGCACGGACAGAAAAAAATTATATGAAATGGCCATTCCATATCCAATTTCAAAGAAAATCTTTCAACCATTCTTAAGCATTTTCAAAGCACTAGGTTTACATATAAGTAACATCACACTCATCTTGTTTTGAAGGGCAGTACAAGAACCCATGCTTAAGAAACCTTATGATTTTATAGTTACTGTTAGTAGGAGAAATTGTTTTCTGTTTTTCATTAAATTTTTTTTTTATTGTTTGGGATTCATTGAGGGCACAAAGACTTAGGTTGCACTGATTTCGTTTATTAGATAAAGTCCTTCATAATTGTGTCCCACCCCCATGAGGTCTGCCATACACCATGATCCCCCCATTCCTCTCCTTCCTCCTCTCTTCCCACTTACTCGTTTCCCTACTTCCCCTTGTATTAGCTCATCTACTGTCTTCATATTAGAATTGAGTACTTTGGATTCTTGCTTCTCCAATCTTGTGATGCTTTACTAAGAAGAATGTGTTCCACCTCCATCCAGGTTAGTAGAAAAGATGTAAAGTCTCCATCTTTTTAGTGGCTGAATAATAATCCATGGTGTACATATACTACAGCTTGTTAATCCACTCCTGTGTTGGTGGGCATTTAGGTTGTTTCCACATTTTGGTAATTGTAAATTGAACCGCAATAAACAGTCTAGTGTAAGTGTCCTTACGATAAAAGGATATTTTTTCTTCTGGGTAGATGCCTAGTATGGGATTACAGGATCAAAAGGGAGGTCTAATTTGAGTTCTTTGAGGATTCTCCATACTTCCTTCCAAAAAGATTGTATTAGTTTGCAGTCCCACTAGCAGTGTAAAAGTGTTCCCTACTCTCCACATCCATGCCAGCATTAGTAGCTTTGAGACTTTGTGATGTGGGCCATTCTCACTGGGGTTAGGTGAAGGATAGTTTTGATTTGCATTTATCTGATGATTAGAGACAATGAAGAGAAATTGAAAATAACAAAACCATATTTAAAAACTATTTTAGATGGAATGCTCATCTGGTTTTGGTGGAAATGAAGAGACGAGGCATTTCTCATCCATTCTGGGTATGTGCATAAACTAGTGCAACCTTTCTAGAGGGCAGTATGCTGTGATTTGTCAAGAGCCTTAAGAAAGTACATAATTGGATTCAGCAAATTTATCTTAACTGAGGATGAAAGACAAAGATTCAGCTATTAGTGGATATACATTTAGGCTTGGCGTGTCTTTTTTAGTGAATAGACCCTTTTATCATAATGTAACGTCATTCTCAAGCACTGTGGATGAATATCTGACAGTCAGTTAATGGTGGGATATAAATAAATGAAATATCTGTTATAAGAAATATAAATCTTAAAAAAAGTATTCTTTAATGTACCCTTGAAAATGGTTGGATTCTGCTTCAGTCTGAGCAGGTACATGTCAGTGATAACATGTATGTGTAGAAATAGCTTTTTATTACTAATGGTCTGAGATGCATAACTTCTAATTAGGCACAAAACAATAGTAAACCTTACACATAAATCATAATCATATTAGAGATTTATTGCCATATAATATTTCTGTAAAATCCACATGATTTATTATAAAACCCATTGGACAAATTTTATAGCTTTCCTATGGTATTGTGCTTTGTCTCAATATTATTTTTGAGCACCCCTTTGAGTTTATATTACAGCATTTAAAAACTGTCAGTACTAAATAACTAAACAGAATGCCTAACACAGAGGAGAGACACTAAGCCACGTTGCTGTCTTTAGCCCAAATCTGCCTTACCCAATTATCTGGATAGTCTGATGAGAATTATTTGAGCTCAAGGTTGTGCTGACACCTTGTGTCTAAATACATTTGACAGAAATTTTGCAAAGTTAAAAGAATTTGAATATGAAACCTAATGTGTAGCTTTATCTACTTCACCATTCTGACGGTATGGAATTTATCTTGATTATATTCAATCACCCACTTCACTTTCCATTTGCTCCCACACTATGTGCTATTGTATGGTGTTGTAATATAGAAAAATGTTCATGTTCCAAGTAATGCAATCATATTATAAAAGTAGACTTCTTTAAAACAAAAGGTGTTACAAACACTTTTCGCTATTTCTGTCTCTCTTTAACTATTTAGGAAATTACCATTTTAACTGTCTTTTATTCATTGTTTAGAAGCTCAATGAGAGTAGAAAACATACCTTTAACTATAATTCTATATAAAATTTAGCAAAGTCTTCTTTTCCTTCCTCCCTTCCACTCTCCCACCCTTTCTTTCTTCCTCTCTCTTTCTATCTCTCCTTTCTTCCTCCCTCCCTCCTTTCCTTCCTTTCTTTCAATCTCTCGATTTCTTTCTTTCTCTTTTTTTTAAACATTAGTTCATGTCTTTTATTAACTCATACATAATTACTTGTTTTCTGATTTACAGAAGCAGTAAGGTTTTTTTCGTTGTTGTAGTTTTGGCTGGGGCCAGGTTTGAACCCACCACCCTTGGTATATGGGGCTGGCGCCCTACCCATTGAACCATAGGTGCTGCCCTACTGAAGCAGTAAGTTAAACAATATATACCACAATAATGTCTGTCAAAGTGGCTGGCCATATAAACTCCAGCACCACACTTATCTGAAGGACATTTGATGAAGGCAACTTATTTTGCCATTCTCATCTACCTTATGGTATTTCAGGACAGCCAGCTTAACCTTTTTTCACTGATGCTCCTTCAGCTTGGGAGTAGTATAAGCTTTCTTCCTTTTCTTAGCACCACCATGAAGTCTTAACCCAAGATGAAGAGTAGACTCCTTTTGAATGTTGTAGTTGAAGGACATCCATCTTCCAGTTGCTTGCCAGCAAAAATAGATTTTTGCTAATCAGGAGAAATTCCTTCCTTATCCTGAATCTTGGTCTTTACATTTTCTTTTGCATCTGAAAACTCAACCTCAAGAGTGATGGTCTTCCCCGTAAGAGTTTTTATGGAAATCTGCATCTTGGTAGCAGTTCTCCCACAGATGATGATTGGAAAGGCTATTTTTCTTTTTTTCTTGGTAGAGTCTCACTCTCTCACCCCAGCTACAGTACAGTGACACCATTATAGCTCACTGTAGCCTCAAACTCACAGGCTTGAGCAATACTCCTCCCTCAGCCTCCTAAGTAGCTGGGACTACAAGCTTGTGCCACCATGCCAGGTTGGGTTTTTTTATATTTTTAGTAGAGATGGGGTCTTGCTGTTGCTCAGGCTTGTCTTGAACCTTTGAGCTTAATCCTTCTGCCTCAGCCTCCCAGAGTGCTAGGCTTACAGGTGTGAGCCACTGCACCTATTCCAAAACTTAGCAAAGTTTTACATGTATATAGTTACTTTCATAAAAAGGATTCTGAGAACTAACATTCACTGAGCACTTACAGACTTAATCTTTTCATAAACAAGATTTATAACACATAGAACCATTAGACGTAGGGCCCATCCATCAAACCTCTATCAGTACCAGAATCTGTCTGTACCTTTTTGGCACATTTTGAGTCACCCAGAAACAATAAAGAGTTCTGCTTGTGGTCTTTGATACTTCTAAATCTTTAAAAGTGGTTCCATTCTCTAAATATTCTTAAGAACCCATAAAAATTATTATACATGTATCTGCAAAGTAGTCTTGGGTTTTACTTATCTGTGTGTAGAAAAAGAATGCCAGTGTCCTTCTGGAAGCTCAACTTGACATCTATTACCCACTTGATGTCCTATTCCAAGGTCACTTATCGACAGAATTCAGTACAGCCTTCTCAATGTTCTAATGCTACTGAATCCATTGGTCACCTGAAAATCAATAGTCCATGAAATGAAAACTAGACTACTCTGTTTACTCATACTGAGACAGTTTCCTTCAACAAAGTGGCTTGTACTCTAAAGAACAAATCTTTAAATACAAGGGTCTGACAATTAAGTTCACAAACTTGTCCTAGAAAAAGTGCTGCATAATTTATTGCTGAATATTGCTACCATCAACATTGAAGTACTCCCCTGGGGAAACTATGCACTGATACGCCATCCTTCAAAGCAATTTTGGAACTCTTTTTCTAGAATGGCCATCAGCGCTGTCGTCATATTACCATTGATGTCTTGAATGTCATCAAAATATCTTCCTTTTGATATTTCCTTTATCTTCCAGTAAAGGAAAATGTCATTAGGGGCCAGATCAGGTGAATTGAGATGATGTTTCAATACAGTTATTTGTTTACAGGGGTAAAAACTCCCTCACAGACAGTGCCATGTGAGCTGGTACATTGTCATGATGCAAGAGTCTATGAGTTGTTGGCAAAAGTTTGTGCTGTATTAATCTCTTTCACGCAGGCTTTTCAACACTGCCAAATAGTAAACTGGGTTAGCAGTGTCCAGCTGCTATAAATTCATACTGAACAATCCCTCTGGTATCAAAAAAAGATTATGAGTAGCAACATCATTTAGACTCTTGATTTGGACTGATGGAAATTTTTGGTCATGGAGAATTGGTTGACCTCCATTGTGCACTTTGATGCTTTGTTTCAGGATCATATTGTACACTCATGTTTATCACAAGTGATAACATGGCCCAAAACATCATCTTGCCTCTCCGGAAGACCTTGGCAAACTTTAACTCTCCTTCACGTTTGTTCTTCAGTGAGCTCTTTTGTGACCATTTTTTTTGTACACATCTTTCTTATCCTAAGATTTTCAGTAAAGATTTTCTTGTTTATCTATTGATGTTTACTTTGTCTCCTATGCTTCTTACAGTTAGCTGATGACTTTGATGCACAATCTGATGAATTTTTGCAATGTTTTCATCAGTTCTGATTGTTACTGGACACCCTGACCTCTCATCATCAGTGACACTTTGTCACCCCTCAGGAAAATGCTTAATGCATTTGTACCTTGGCTTTAGAACAAAGGAATCATTGCTATGGGTCTGGTTGGATTTCATAAATATTACAGATTAGTGACTCCCATGAACCTATGATTCTGTCCTCCTCTTCTGTGAATGACTGTGTTAATTGCTGTGTCATTATTGGATATTTGGGTATGTAGAGGAGGCAGATAACTTGTATTTTCATGGTCTTCAGATCAAGAAGAACTGTCCTCAAGGAACTCCATTAAGGAGCTCATTCTTGATTTTGACTTTAGACCAGTGCTCAAAAGGGATGAAATTTTGGGAAGCCTTGGGAAATGTGGGGTGCATGTTTGCACGTGAGTTCATCGCATATGTGAATAATTTGTGGGCAGAGGACATATTATGGATGATTGAAGATGACTGCAAATTCTTTGCTACTTTTCCCATTGATGGGGGAGGGGATCTAATTTCCTTTTCCTTGAATTGGGTCTGGTTTTAGTGACTTACTTGACCAATAAAATGTGTCAGAAGTGATGTTTTGAAGCAGTAAGAAGCTTGCAAATTCCACTCAAGCCTTGTGGAATACTTTCTCTCAGAGCCTGACACATAAGGTATCTGACAACGGTGAGGCTGCTGTGTTTTGTGGGTGCTCAAGCCAGCCATGTAGAGAGGGTGTGTGCAGAGATAAAGGGATTTGGAGTGCTGGGCAGCTTCAGGTGTTCCAGCACTGAAGTTTCGGGACTCCAAACATTATGGGCATAAATGAACCATTCCCTTTTACCTGTCCCAATTCCTGACTCACAGATTCACGAGCAAAACAAATGATTGTTTTTGTTTTAAGCTACTAAGTTTGGAGTTTTTCATTATTTATACACAAATAATTAAAACACTCACCTTCCCTTTTAGGGATCTTACTGCTTTGTGTATTTTCTGGAATCTAGTTTGGTCCTACCCTAGTTCATCAGAAACACTATTTTGTTGTTAAGTCTTGCTGGATAGTAGAGTTATATTCCCATCCCCTCTCCTATCAAGGAAGTCTTCTCAGTCCATTTGTAAATCATTAGATTCAGAGTGATACAATGAAAGTTAAGCTGACTGAATCACATCTTTGGTACCTCTGAATTTCAACTCAACACAAAGAAGATTCTAATAGGGACAGGAGTAAAAAGAAGTTCCTGCCCAAAGACAACATCCTTTTATAAACAACACACAGATTACTGAGGCAATTAAAAAATAATGTTGGGGAGGTGAAGCAAGATGGTGGACCAGAAGGATACTTCAGCTGAACTGTCCTAGAACAACTGAGGAAAAAGAGAGAATCCAGCCATACCTGGTACAGGGACCTTAACAGAGTCATAGCTCCCAGAGCATAGCAAGAAGGTGATGAGCTGGATTCAGCGTATGATCCCAAATGGTGGAAATCTGATGAATTAGGAAAGCAATTGTGACCAGCTGGGATTGGCTGGCCCCTCACCAAAGGTCCAGGACAAGAGGAAACCTTTCTAGAGTTTTTAGTAGTTGTAGGAAGCTGTGTGTTGAGTGGAAAGCTTGGAAGAGTGGGAAGACTTGAACAATATACAGCAATCAGATTTGAATGCCAGTTGGAGGGATTTGCCATAGGTTTGGTGGCTGGTGAGGCAGCCACATTGGGAAGGCCTTGGTGACCAGAGGGCTGCCATTGTGGAAAGGTCATGAGAATGTCCTAACAGGGCCTAAAGCATGGCTGTCTTAAATCTGACTGCCAGGATCAGAACTCTACTCCTGAGTCAGGATGAAGGGCTCCAACACCCCATGGGAACTGAAGTAAAGGAGCACTGTGAGACCTGCCCCTGAAGGACTCTTGTGAGCTTTAACATCCCAACCCAGCAGGGTATGAATGCTGAGGAAATAATCAGGGGATCACTGAAGGCAACTCAGTTTGGAATAAGGACTATAGAGGTTGCTGGCTATGCTCTGTCCCTTAAAATCCATAGTGCCACCTTGTGTCCTGGCAACATATTACAACATATTGCATGTCATCAAGAGCAAGGACTTTGTTTGGAAAAAAGAGGTGGTGAAAAGGAAAAAGGAGGACAAGGAAGTGAACATAAAGAACACACGAGGAGGAACCAACAAAATTTCAACCAAGCAAAGGAGCTTCCCCAAGGGAAGACTCCACCTATAAAGATTAATGGACCTGATAGAAAGGGATTTAAAATATGGATGATAAAGACAATAAAAGGAATGAATGAGAAAATGGAAAGACAGAACCAAAAGTTGGACAAGAGATATATAGAATATAGAAAGAATATAGTGGAGCTTAAGGAAATGAAGGAGACAATCAGGGTATGTAAAGATGCAGTAGAAAGTATCAAAAATAGGTTAGACCATAGAGAAGAAAGAACCTCAGAGCTAGAGAATAAAGTTTTTGAGTTAACTCAGGTAAAGAGGCAGAAACAAGCACTTAGAGAACTAAGCAGAACAAGCACTTAGAGAACTATGAGACTCCATGAAGCATTCAAACATACAAATAATAGGGATACTGAAGGAGAAGAAGATTGTCCAAAAGAAATGGAAGCCCTACAGGAGACTATCATAAATGAAAACTTCCCAAGTTTATGAAAGACCCACACTCCTTTTAGATCGATATCGAATGCCAGTTCATCTCAATTCAAACAGAGCTTCTCTAAGACACAGTGTAAGGAACCTGTCCAAAGTCTAAATGAAAGAAAAAATTCTGCAAGCAGCTAAGAGTAAGTGCCAACTAACCTACAGAGGCAGAGCCATTAGGATGACAGCAGTCTTTTCTACTGAAACCTTCCAAACCAGAGAAGCATGGTCATTCACCTTCAACATTCTTAAACAAAACAATTTTCAGCCCAGAATGTTACATCCTGCTAAACTAAGCTTGAAAATTGATGGAGAAATCAAGTATTTTGTGGAAATACATGTACTGAGGAAATTCACCACAAGACTAGCTCTACAGGAAATAGTTAGACCTATTCTCAACACTGACCACCACAATGGACCACCAGCAAAGTAAACACCCAGAAGTTAATGGTCAAAACTTAGCTTCCATAATGACATAAAGGATAAAGCCATACAATGGAATTTTACAAAATAAGATGACTAGAACTCCACCACACTTATCAATTCTCTCAATAAATGTCAATGGACTGAATTTGCCACTGAAGAGGCACAGGTTGGCTGAGTGGATAAAAAGCACAAGTCATCCATATGGTGTCTCCAGGAGACACATCTAGCCTTGAGAGACAAATCAAGACCTAAGGGTTAAGGGATGGAAAATAGTATTAAATATCTCAAGCAAATTAAAATCAGAAGAAAGGAGGAGTTACAATCTTATTTTCAGATACAAGCAGATAAAGCAGATACAAGAAGACAAAGCAAATAAAGTTAAGAAAGACCAAGATAGACATTTTATGTCCTGGCAACATATTGCAACATATTGCATGTCATCAAGAGCAAGCATTTATACTGGTCAAATGAACAACAAAATAAGAAGACATTTCAATTTTAAATATATATGCACCCAACTTAAATGCTCTCAGACTTATGAAATAGACCTTGATGGGTCTGAGGAATATGATATCCCATAACACCATGATAGTCAGGGACTTTAACAACACTCTGACAGAACTGGACAGATCCTCTAACCAGAAACTAAACAAAGATACAATGGAAATGGACTTAAATGTGACTCTACAACAAATGTGACCCTACAACAAATGGGATTAATAGACATATAAAAACACACCATCCCAAAGCTAAGGAATATACATTTTTCTTGTCAGCCTAAGGTACATACTTCAAAATCAGCCACATCCTAGGATACAGATCAAACCTCAGCAAAATTAAAAGAATAGAAATTATACCTTGTATCTTCTCAGACCACAAGGCAATAAAGGTGGAACTCGTTCATCCACACACGAAGACTTGGAAATTAAACAACCTTATGCTGAATAATAGCTGAGTTCAGGAAGAAATGAAAGAGGAAATCAAATTCCTCAAACATAACAACAATGAAGACACAAGTTACTAAAACCTGTGGGATACAGCAAAAGCAGTCCTAAGAGGGAAATTTATCACATTAGATGCCTACATTTGAAAAACAGAGAATGCATCAACAAAATCATGACCCATCTTATGAAACTGGAAAAAGAAGAACAATATAAGTCCAAACTCAGCAGAAGAAAAGAATCAAATTCGATCAGAGATTAATAAAACTGAAAATGAAAGATTCAATCAGAAAATTAACAAAACAAAAAGTTGATATTTTGCTTTTTTGGGGGGAGGGAGTCTTGGCACCTGTAGCTCAGTGAGTAGGGCACCAGCCACATACACCAAGGCTGGTGGGTTCGAGCCCGGCCCAGGCCTGCTAAATAACAATGACAACTACAACCAAAAAATAGCTGGACATTGTGGCAGGCACCTATAGTCCCCACTACTTGGGAGGCTGAGGCAAGAGAATTGCTTAAGCCCAAGAGTTTGAGGTTTCTGTGAGCTGTGATGCCACAGCACTCTACTGGGGGTGACATAGTGAGACTCTGTCTCAAAAAAAAAAAAAAAAAAAAGATTGAAAGAAGATGGCGGGCTCACAGTGAAGCACTGTCAAGGGATGAAAATTGATTTTTCCTAGAAGCAGATTTTAAAAGCAGTGTTTCTTTAAAACATCTTTTTTCGTAAGTATCTTCATACACCATGGCTGGAGCAGCAGTAAAATGGGTGATATCAAACAGAAGTATCTTGAAATGTTTATTTCCAATCCAAAATGGAGCTTTATATTGTGTTTGTCATAAATCTACATATTCTTCTCTACCAGATGATTATAATTGCAAAATAGAGCTTGCTTTGACATCTGATGGCAGGACAATACTATGCTATCATCCTTCTGTGGACATTCCATATGAACACACAAAACCTATTCCTCTACCAGATCCTGTGTGTAATAATGAAGAAATACATGATCAAGTGCTGAAAACCAGATTAGCAGAAAAAAGTGAATGCCTTGACCAAGGACCCATGATAGAACAACTTAGCAAAATGTTCTTTACTACTAAGCACCGTTGGTATCCTCATGGACAGTATCACACTTGTCGTAAGAAACTGAATCCTCCAAAGGACAGATGATACTGAGGTTTTCCAGAGAATCTGAGAAAAATGTGCCTCATACGGCATTTGAGAAAATGCTATGTGGTATATTCATTAATATGTTATATAGTAAAATAGTAAGAAAATGCCTTTTCATATTAAAAAAAAAGTTGGTTTTTTGAAAAAATGAATAAAATTGATCAACCTTTGGCCAGATTAACTAGAAACAGAAAAGTAAAATCTCTACTACCTCAAACAGAAATGAAAAAGAGGAAATAACAATAGATGCCACAGAGATATAAGAGATCATCTCTGAGTACAAGAAACTCTAGCCCAGAAATTTGACAACATGGAGGAAATGGACCAATACCTGGAATTACACCATCTTCTTAGACTTGATCAAGAAGAAATAGATCTCTTGAACAGACCAATTTCCAAAACCAAGATTGAAGAAACAATAAAAAAACTCCCAACCAAAAAAAAACCCTGTTACACCAGATAGGTTCACAACATAATTATGTCAAACCTTCAAAAAAGAGCTTATACCCATACTACAGAAATCATTCCCAAAAAATTGAGAAGGAAGGAATCTTCTCCCAATATGTTCAACAAAGCAAACATGACCCTGATATAAAAACCAGGAAAAGACCCAACTAAAAAGGAGAATTTCAGACCAATCTCACTAATGAATATAGATGCAAAAATTCTCAATAAAATCCTAGCCAATAGATACAGCTACACATTAAAAAAGTCATTCATCATGATCAAGTAGATTTCATCCCAGGGATGCAAGGCTGGTTTAACATATGCAAGTCCATAAACATAATTCAACACCTCAACAAAAGCAAAAACAAAGACCATTTGATCCTCTCTATAGATGCAGAAAAAGCATTCGATTAAATTCAGCATCCTTTTCTAATTAGAACTTCTAAAAATTTGGGCATAGGTGGCACATTTCTGAATCTGATTGAAGCAATATGACAAGTCCACAGCTAATATTATACTGAATGGAGTAAAACTGAAAGCTTTTCCCCCTAGAACTGGAATCAGACAAGGTTGTCAAGGTTGTCCTCTGTTGTCACTACTATTCAACATAGTGCTAGAAGTTCTAGTCAATACTTTCAGGCAAGATAAGGAAATAAAGGGCATCCAAATGGGGGCAGAGGAGGTCAAACTCTCACTGTTTGCCCACAATATGATCTTATATTAGAGAATCCCATAAACTTAACCACAAGATTCCTGGAAGTGATAAAAAAAATATAGCAGTGTCTCAGGATATAAATTCAATGTCCACAAATCAGTAGTCTTCATATATGCCAATAACAGCCAAGAGAAGCTAATCAAGGACACAATTCCCTTCACAGTATCTTAAAAAAAAGAAAAGACAAAGATATACCTAGGAATATACCTCACAAGAGAGGTGAAGGACCTCTGAAAAGAAAATTACAAAAACCTAAGAAAAGAAATAGCAGAAGATATTAATAAATGAAAGAACATACCATTCTCATGGTTGGGAAGAATCAACATTGTAAAAATATCTATACTACCTGAAGCAATCTACAGATTCAATGCAATCCCCATTAAAATACCATCATCATACTTTCAAGATTTGGAAAAAATAATTCTTTGTTTATTATGGAAGCAGGAAAAAACCCATATAGTCAAGGCAATTCTTAGTAATAGAAACAAAGCTGGGAGTATCACCCTACCAGACTTTTGGCTATATTACAAGGCCATAGTGATCAAAACAGCATGGTATTGGCACAAAAATAGAAACACTGACATTCGGAATGGAACAGAAAACCACGATATGAAACTAACCTCTTACAGCCACCTGATTTTTGATAAAGCAAATAAGAACAGACACTGGAGGCTCATCACCTGCAGCTCAGTGAATAGGGCATCAGCCATATACACAGAGGCTGGCAGGTTTGAGCCTGACCTGGGCCTGCTAAACAATGACAACTGCAGCCCAAGAGTTTCAGCTGTGATGCCACAGCACTCTACTGAGGGCTACATAGTGAGACTGTCTCAAAAAGAAAAAAAAGAACATATACTGGGGAAGAGAATCCCAACTCAATAAATGGTGCTGGGAGAACTAGACAACCACATGTAAAAGACTGAAACTGGACCTGCACCTCTCACCACTTAAAAAATTTTCGAGATGGATAAAGGATTTGAGTCTAAGTTATGAAACAATAAAAATCGTCAAAGAAAGTGTGGGGAAAACACTTGAAGATATTGGCCTGGGTAAAGATTTTATGAAGAAGACTTCCATGGCAATTGCAACAATAAAAATAAACAAATGAGACATAATTAAACTGAAAAACTTCTGTATAACTAAGGAAACTACAACCAAAGCAAACAGACAACCTTCAGAGTGGGAAAAGATATTTGCATATTATGAATCAAACAAAAGCTTGATAGCAAGGCTCTATAGAGAACTCAAATTAATCGACAACAAGAAAAAAGACCTAACAATTCCATATATCACTGGGCAAGAAAGATAAATAGAACCTTCTTGAAAGACAGACGAATAGCTAACAAACATACAGAAAAATGCTCATTGTCCCTAATCATCAGAGCAATGCAAATCAAAACTACACTGAAATAGCACCTAACCCCAGTAAGAATGGCCCACATCACAAAGTCTCGAAGCTACTAATGCTGGCATGGATGTAGTGAGAAGGGAACACTTTTACAATGCTGGTGGGACTGCAAACTAATACAACCTTTTTGGAAGGAAGTAAGGAGAATACTCAGATAACTCAAATTAGACCTCCCATTTGATCCTGCAATGCTATTACGGGGCATCTACGCAGAAGAAAAAAAATTCTTTGATCATAAGGACATTTGCATTAGACTGTTTATTGTAGCTCAATTTATATTCACCAAAATGTGGAAACAGCATAAATGCCCACCAACCCAGGAATGGATTAACAAGCTGTGGTATATGTACACCATGGAACATTAGTCAGCCACTAAAAAAGATGGAGACTTTCCATCTTTTGTACTAACCTGGGTAGAGGTGGAACACATTCTTCTTAGTAAAGCATCACAAGATTAGAGAAGCAAGAATCCAATGTACTCTATTCTAATATGAAGGCAGAAGATGAGCTAATACAAGGAGGGGAGGTAAGAGAATGAGCAAGTGGGGAGAGGGGAGTTGGGCGGAGGATGGGGGGGGTCACAGAGTATGGCACACCTCTTAGGGATGGAAAAAATAAAAATAATAATATTCAATGAATAATAAATGTAATTAGGGTTATAATAAACATCAAAGCCATGAATTTTTTTTTTAACCTCTGGAGGCCACACATTCAAAGTCTGAAGATGCTTGGAAGTACATCCTATACCTCAAGTTTCTAGGTGACAACCCTGTTTAGCCCCAGGTTCCAGCTACTTCAGAAGAGTACATATAGCATTCTGTTGCTGTCAACAACAAAATCAAAAATCAAGGAAAGAATCAGAAATAACTGCGGGAAGCAAGTGTTTTTGCAATGGCAATGAGAAGGAAATGACAATTATCCACTAATGGGTTTCAAGAAATTAAGGCTAAAAACCCTGGATAATCCAAATGATTCTTGCCCTTCTGTATCGCAAGCCCTTGGTACATCTCTAAAGTTTCCAGTGCATTAGGCGTGATTTTAGTTAGTATTTTATTTTCTTACCATGAACTCCCATTTGACATCTTGAAATATAACCCTGTGACTCTATTTGATTTTACTCAAAGTTTTAATGGAATATACATTTTTTTGCTTAATATTAACATTGATGCATTCATAGTGCGAATCAATCCAATTTGGCAGGTGTTTGATTTCAAAACTATCATATGGAGCAATTTCCCCTTTAAGACATTTCACTCTGTTGCTGTCAAAGAGAGCTGAACAAAACCTGTAGAAGTCTGTAACAGTTATGACCTTCTTTGGATACAGAGTTTAGCAAAAGAGATCCTTAGAACCAACTTTTAAAAGATTACTACTTCTTGGAAGAAGAATTATGCATACAATTAAGATTGTTATGTTCTCTTGGGTTATATTCATAGAAGGCATATAGGAACTGATATTCTTCACAGAAATGTGCTAGTGGGAAAGAACAATCAAGCATTCTAATAATTAACAATACCAAAGGTCTCATAACATTTTCATAAAATTGTTGGCAGGTTTGGGAGCTTGGGCAATTAGTTGATCCCTTGCCAGCAAAATTTAACTCTCTTCTTGATAGTGATAATCTAACCATTATAATTTATCATCAAAGTAGATAGTACATCCAATTACATGTATAAATAATCCATTTTAAAGGGTTGATAATTAGAATTATATATAGGTTCAAATATTACTAGTAATGATGATGGCTTCGTTAACAATGTTTTTAAAACTCTTGGAATCTGAAAGCCTCTAGTACATTCTTCTTGATGCTTCAGTCACAGCTCCTTAAAAATGGGTTGGATCTTCAGAAATACAAAAATATCATTTGGAACCCAGATTTGTGAATAAGATACAGGTTAAAACTGTAAGTTAAAGCTAAGTGATCACTTAACAGGAGTGTAATTTTACTTCCCAAAGCCACCCACCAATGTATATCACATCTCCTGTGTTCCCTCCTGGGCAGAACTTTGAGACTGTGTCAACTGATAGGGAACGGAGGAAGTGGTACTTGGTGACTTAGCAGGGTATGTTTTGTCAATGGCACATTCTGCCTTGTTCTCTCGGGATGCTTGCTCCTGGCACCCAGCCACTGTGCTGAGGAAGCTAACCAGGAAAGCTCCTGCCCAGGTGTCCCAGATGATAGCCTGTGTCAACCACCAGACAGGTGAGTGAGCCTTCAGATGATTTCCACTCATTTCCACTCATGACTCCATTCCAGTCATTTCCAGCCTGGGAGTTACTCCAGTTGAGGCTGCATGGAGCTGAGATGACGTGTCTTTGGCAAGCTCTGCTCACAGATTATGAATAAAATGAATGATTGTTGGTCTTTTAGGTCAGTAAGTGTGGGGTGATTTGTTGCTCAGTATTAGAGAACTGAGACAGATTTTGGTACCTGGAGATGAAGTGCTGCCAGAACAAATCACGTGGCATTGGCTTTGGGACTAGGGAGTGCAGAGTTGGAAGGGCTTTGAGGAGACAGTATGTGGGCAGGGACCTAAAGGGCTCCAAGAAAGCTGTCAGTGAGGGCTAAAAGGAAATTGAGGAGGATATTATTAGAAGCTAGGAAGAAACACTTTTGTTTTATCAAGGTGGAGAGCGGTCTCTAAAGTCATCTGCAGTAATACTGAAGATAGGAAATGTACCTAATGCAGCCAATAATCTAGTTAAGAAGATTTGCAGCAAAATCCTGAAAATGCCACCTGATTTGTCACTGGCTATGCATTAGAAGAGAGATAAGAGAAAGAACAGTTAAATATAAGGAGCCAGGACTTGCTGGGTACAAAAATTAAACTGTTTCTCATTTCCAGCATCTCCAGATGGTAAATGATGCTTGAATTAAGAAATGGCTTCTAGGCAAATCAATGATGCTGCAGAAAAATGTGATCTACATATAAAGCCAAGGGCATGACTAGAAATCCCTTTGTTAAGACCTTAGAAAGACTTAAGGTGGTGTTTCATAGACCTTTTCAGTCAAAAATTCAGACAAATATCTTTCTGAAGGTCTTAAGGAAATATCTCACAAACTCTCCCTGTTCAACAACAGGGCACCTGAAGATCTTGAGAGTCTTGTCCCATAGAAGTCCCACGGAAATTCCTCCTCTTTGGTAGAGATTTGTAGATGTTGCTTTTATTTAATACAGTGGATTAGAAATTAATACACAAAAATCCTGTAAGTTTTTTTTTTTTAAGCATATTGCTTGGACTTAAAAAAGATAGCACAAAATGAAAAGAGGCTATTGGACCCCAAAACTTCTAGAGGCAGGAAAAGTCTGAGAAAACTGCTTATGGCAAACATGGGCTACATTTTATTGAAAAGGAAGAAATCTTGGAGGGCAGAAGTCTTTCTGAGCAGGAGGGTTTTTGATGATTATCCTCTGTCTGTCCTGCTGTTGAATGTTGGGTATTACGTCAGCGTGTCACTTCTCTCTTTTGTTCACAGTTCTTCAGAATGCTACTCAAGGAGTTTAACTCAGGAGCCTTGTCCACATTAGACCTAATGGACTGTATGTTAATGCCATAATGATGAGAGACTTAGGGCTCTTGGAGGAGTGGGAGAGTATTTTGTGCTGGGAGAGATGTCATCAAGGCCTGTTCAATCTTCTTGAGTAGTTCCTCTTCCTCCTTTTCTACATTCCCTTTGCCACTACCTTAGTTGAGCCCTCAGCCTTTCTCACCTAGATGACCCCAGTGGCCTATATAAAGGAGGTCCTCCTTCCAGTTTTCCCCTTTGCTCTAAACTATCCTCCAAATTGCTGCAAGAACAGTCTCAATAAAATAAAAATCTCATCCTGTTACTGTCTAGCTTAGAACTCTTTAGGGATTCTCCACTGTCTACCGATGAATGTGAAACTCTTAGCAAGGTAGACAGAGCTGTCCATTCTCTGTTCTTTGCTTGTCTTTACAGCATTCTGTAAAAATTCTCTCACTCTACCATCTTCATGTGCTACTTCTCATTGCAATCCCATAGAAAATGTGTACAAGACTTTTTCTAGACTGCACTCATGTATTAGATCCTTGTTGAAGCCTTATTGATATGCTTCCCACCCCAAAGAAGAACCAAGCCCTACAGGATTTTATGAGCTCTTGGAACCATTTGAAAACTCATTGCACTTTTTTTTTAAAAGATAGTCTCCCTCAGTTGCCCCAGGCTAGGGTGCCCCAGCATCATAGCTCACAGCAACCACAAACCCTTGGCCTCAAGTGATCCTCTAGCTTCAGCCTCCCAAGTAGCTGGGACTACAAGCACCCATCACGATGCCCAGCTATTTTTTTTTTTTTTAAGTAGAGATGAAGTCACTTTTGCTCAGGTTGGTTGGTCTCAAACTCTGGAGCTCAACTGGTCCACTTGCGTTGGCCTCCCAGAGTGCTGGGATTACAGGCGGAAAGAAATCTCAGAGCCACCATATTCAGCCATTATTGTACTTTTAACAACTTTTTGCCTTTATATCAGTGGTTCTCAACCTTCCTAATGCCTCCTAATGCTGCGACCCTTTAATACAGTTCCTCATGTTGTGGTGATCCCCAACCATAAAATTATTTTTGTTACTACTTCATAACTGTAATTTTGCTACTGTTATGAATTGTCAATGTAAATATATGATATGCAGGATGTATTTTCATTGTTACAAAGGGGTTGCGACCCACAGGTTGAGAACTGCTGCTTTACATTCTTTCAGGTATCTTGTCTTTTACCAGACCACATGGTTCATTTAGGAAAGAACCATTATCTTAATGTATTTATAACCCTGAGCCAAATACAGTCTCTAACACATAGTAGGTATTTAATAACTATTTGTTAAATGATTTGAAGCCCAAGCAAAGATGATTTTTTCTTTAATATTCTAGTTTTATAGAAGAAGCAATTAAGCAAAAACTACCACAAAATTGATAGATAAGTATGAAAATTCTCACAAAGGAGGTTTTAAACACACACATGCACATACACAGGCACTTTTTCTTTTTTTGAGATAGGGTCTCACTCTGTTGCCTAGGCTAGAGTGCAGCAGCATTGCTGACTGCTACCTCAAACTCCTAGACTCAAGCAATCTTTAGCCTCCCAACTAGCTAGGACTATAGGTGCACACCACCAAGCCTGGCTAATTTTTTTTTTTAATTTTTATTTTTTAATTAAATCATAGCTGTGTACATTGATATGATCATGGGGCATCATATATTAGCTTCATAAACCATTTGACACATTTTCATCCCAATATTCAACATAGCCTTCCTGGCATTTTCCCAGTCACCGTGGCATGACATTTACATTTCACATTT
>CAUYPK010161713.1:0-44206 GCA_963574355.1 Loris lydekkerianus
CCCAGCTGCTCGGGAGGCTGAGGCAGGAGAATCACGGAAGCCCAAAAGCTGGAGGTTGCTGTGAGTCCTGTGATGTCACGGCACTCCACCGAGGGTGGTAAAGTAAAGTGAAACTGTCTCTACAAAAATAAACAAACAAAAAACAAACAAACAAACAAAAAAAAAAAAACAAGTATTAAATCTGTATCATACCATTCCAAATTTAAATAACTTGGGAACTTAAAAGATACAAATGTATTACTAGCTTGGAGATCAAACCATACTAATTAAAAATGTAAAATATTTTATTTTAGATCAGCAGTTCTCAATCTGTGGGTCGCAACCCACAGGAACTGTATTAAAAGGGCCGCGGCATTAGGAAGGTTGAGAATCACTGTTTTAGATAATAAACTTTATTTAAAACTTAGGACAAAATTTTTCCTATTTCATAAATATAAAAAATGAAAATTACAACAACTTAAATGTTTTGTGGTTAACGTTATGTCTTGCTTTTGATTTTATTTAATTAAAAAAAATCCATACGTGTATCAGCTAAGTTGAAAAAAAGTGTACATGTTCAAAAAATTAAGAGAAAATTATACTCCTAAGAAAGTTTATAAACACCTTTGAAAAAATCAAGGCACTTCAAAATGCTACAAAAATATTCTATTTACTGAGAATACAGTATTGTTTAAATATGTACGAGGTCAGACAATTAGGTTCACAAACTCATCCCACCTCAACTGCTGAATATCGCTAGGGTCACCTTCCAAGTAATCCCCTTAGGAGGCCAGGCACCAATGCCAGTACCTAGTCTACCCTTCAAAGCCATTTTGGAACTCTTTTTTTCTGGAATAGACCAACAGAGCTGTCATTATACAAGGTCTGCCAATCAAGTTCACAAACTCATCCTAGAAAAAATGCTTTGAAGGGTGGACCAGACCCTGGCATCAGTGCATACCTTCCCAAGAAGCATACTTCAAACGTGACCATAGTGATATTCAGCAACGAGGTATGTAGCACTTTTTCTAGGACAAATTCATAAACTCAATTGTCCAGATACCATAAACTTAATTGTCCAACATCATATATCATTTTACTCCCTCTGTAGGACCCCTTGAAAACTTGCCATTGTTTTTCATGATACATAGAAGTTAAAGAAACTACTTTGGTGGACAGCCGGGTCAGTCACCATGTGCTCTAGCCTCTGCCTATCTCCAGTCCCCCGGCATCACTCTCATCCATCTCCCAAGGCGCCTGCCTCTTCACACAAGCTATTCCTACCACCATCCCTCTTCAGTCAACTCCTAGTCCTCCTTCAAAGCTCAGCTTTACCATAATTTCCCCAGAAATGTTGCCCATCCACGGTGCCCATGGAAGGGTAGCTCTCCCTGCTCTAAGAGAACACAGACGCAAGTATTTAACATGGCATATACTCTACCCAGAGAGCACTTCAAATATTCTTCATCTTTAAATATTTGTAACATCTTTTTTTTTTTTGGGGGGGGGGGTGTCTTTTTGTTGTTGTTGTTTGTTTTGAGACAGTCTGTCGCCCTGAGTAGAGTGACATGGCATCAACATAGCTCACAGCAACCTCAAACTCTTGGGCTCAAGCCATCCTCTTGCCTCAGTTTTTCTATTTTTATAGAGATGGGGAGTCTCATCTTGCTCAGGCTGGTCTTGAACTCCTAAACTCAAGCAATCCACCTGCCTTGGCCTCTCAGAGTGCCGGGATTACAGGCATGAGCCACTGCACCTAGCCAACTTTTTTGTTAAGGTAGAAAGGTTCCCAAACTTTCCTGGCTCCTCATGCCCTTATTTTCTCTGTAATTTTTTTTCAATAATTTCCTTGACCAAAAGAATGGAACCAACAGTTCCATTTATTTAAATAGGTACAAACAAATGTGTAAATGTTTTTAAGTTAGTACCCCTTTGAAAAATAATACACATAAACTTGAAAAATAATATTTTTACTTCATTTTCTAATAAATAAACACAATTAGGTAGTTTGGGAATGTGTGGCCCTGCTGGGCACTGGATAACTTTCAAACTTAGACGTCATGCATCTGGATCTGCCACTCACACTTCCTGCTCCACACTGATTTTGCAGGGTACTTGCTTTTCAAAACAGCAACCACCAAAAGTCCAGCTTCACAAAGATTCTACAGCAACAAAATGAAGGTAGTGCAATCAAATGCGAAGGTTTGCACGTGTCCAACAGATGTCCCTGAGTTTTGCTGCAAAGTTTGAAACAACTCTTTGGTTTTTCTCTGAGGTGCCTTGAGGCATCTCAGGTTACAGTTTGGGAATGGCAGGCTTAAGATCCATCTTTCCACAGTGTTTTTTCACCATATTCCCAGTACCCACCTAGCTGTGGATGGTATAAATCTCCAGCTTCCACTGGTTAAAGTAGTAAAACCACAAGTTCCATTCTGATATTAACTATTAAAATCACTCCTCTTCCACAGTAACATGTTTTTTGTAAATTCGATAATTTTTTAAACTATATTGAAGAGAAAGGAGAGCCAAGAAGTGCCAAAATAATTTTGTAGAACAAAGTAAAGGGACTTCACTCGTCAGTTATCATTATTTATATAGCTAAAGTAATTAAACCACTGGGGCTCTGGAGCAAGGGATAAAATGTCACCAACCAGCTAAAGAGCCCCAAAATAAAGTTACACATAGTCAGAAACTTAATAAGCAACAGAGATGACATTTTAATTCATTTGTGGACAAGGATGAACTACTCAGTAAATATTACTAGCACAACTGGTTATCTGTATAGGAGAAAAATGAGATGCCAACCCCATAACATGTAATAATAAAGATTCATGTGCTTCTCCATACCAGACAGTGTTCTAACCATTTTCTATATATTAACCACTTAAAAAACTTCACTACTATCTTACAAGATAGGTACAAGTATCAGCTCCATTTTAGAGAAGAAAACCAAAGCACAGATATATTAACTTACAGAAGGTCACACAGGCAGTAAATAATAGAACCAGAGTCTGTGATCTTAACCACTACACTACAATGCCACTTTGTACGTATATAAAAATGCAATCCAGACCTATGAAAATATATAAGTAATAAAAATCTTACAGGCCAGATGTGGTACTCATGCTTATAATCTCAGCATTTGGGGTACCCAAAGTGGAAAGATCACTTGAGGCCACAAGTTCAAGTACCATAGGGAGACCCTTTCTCTAAAAAAAACTTTAAAAATTAGCTACGCATGGTAGCACACGCCTATAGTACCAGCCACTCAGGAGGCAAAGGTAGAAAGATCGCGTAAGACCAGGAGTTCCAAGTTATCTTGAGCTATGATTGTGTCCCTCACTCTAGCCTGAGTGACAGAGAAAAGTCCTGTCTCTAAAAAAAAAAATCACATGTAACACACAAAGAATTTAAAGGGTTAAACTACTCAATGGAAAAATGAGTGAGGCTGTCCAATAAAGTTCCAATAAAACTTGATCAAATCAGGCAACAGGATAAGGTTGATCCTGGCAGCAAGGTGGGGTTGATCCATTGACTGTAGCTTGCTAATTCCTGCTTTAGAATATTATCCAGTGGCTGGGTGCAGTGGCTCACGTCTGTAATCCTAGCACTCTGGGAGGCAGAGGTGGGTGGATTGCTTGAGCTCATGAGTTAGAGACCAGCGTGAGCAAAAGCAAGACCCTGTCTCTATTAAAAATTGGTGAAAAAAAAAAAAAAAAATAGTATCCAGCAAAAAATTAGTGAGCTGTGTTTCAGTTGATGTGGAATGACTTCTGATGTAGAAAAATGGATAATACAGACAAGTATAAATTAAGTAATTTCGTATTATATAGGAGCATTTAGAAAGGTAGGAAAAGTACATGCCAAGTTACCACTGGTTATTAGGACAGGAAGGCCTAGGAGGAAACTGAGCAGGAAGGGGAGATAAAAATCCCCAGATGTATATAAAACAGTTCCAAGATAAAAGTCAGCCTTTATGTCTAATCCACATAGGAACTTTATGCATACACATGGTAGATGTGGATGTGTGTTCACACCGGTGTGAATATGTTAAGAGATACAATTCTTAAAGGTTCCCAAAATAGGGCTTATCTCAGGGATTTCAGTTGATTTTTTAAATTTTTTTTACTTTTATCTGAATATTTTAAATAAAAATAGTAATATTTAAGCTGAAATATAGCTATTTTCATTAATAAATTCATGCACCTATAGCCAGTCAGCACAGGAGTGGGACATTATGAGAAGTCTGGGGTTACAGTATGACCCTGCTTTTATTAAAACACAGATACGTGTACAGACCTGTGTGCACCCACATTTAATTAGCTAACAGTGTTTTCTCCTGGGGAGAGTAGTGGGATTGAGCTGCTGGGCTGATGGCAAGCACAAACAAGACAATGCTTCTTCCTCCATGTAATTCTGCACTGCTACTTTTTTTACATGAATAATCACATGCATTCTTCTAGTCATTTTTTTTCAATAACAAAAATCTTTCTGTTGTTGTTGTTGTTGATGATGAACAATCCTTTGCCAGGAACAGAGGACTATTTTTAAAAAGATCTATCATCATTTTCTTTAAGCATTTTTTCTTTTGTCAGATACTCACTGTTGACTTTGTATAAAAATGTCCTATTCTTCTTACCAGGATCCTGCTTCTTCATCCACTTAAATTTGATTAATTTTAGTTTACTGTGGCCAGAGTCACTGAACAAATTATTATGAAATAGGCTTAATGATCCGGTCTAGTATCTGCTACATTCCCAAGTCTCTGATAACTTCTCACTTTTTAATGGAGTAACTCTCACTTCTTGATAGACTATTACTCACTTTTTGATAGAAGACTTCACACTTCTTGATAGAATTCCATTTCATGAAAGGAAAATATCCACAGGGAACTTCTTTCAGTTGTAATCCACCCCCATCAACAAATCACATCACTCACTGCACCCCTTAATCGTGTCACCAATAATAATTCTAAATTTTATTGCAGCCAGAGTAAAAATTAACATATGATATCTGAATACTGGCAGAAACAAAATGAAATCTGTCCTGTTGCCTAACAAGGTCCAAAGTTTAATAGCAGAAATGCAATACAGCACAATAAGCAAACATTTTCATATACCTACAAATGTAAACATCTATATAATGTTTATAAGGCAATTATCTCTTCATTATAAGCTAAGAGACTATCGTCAAAGGACTTCCTGTTTCTTTTACTTCTTAATAAAATTACCTCAACAGTTCTCATCTCACCAGTCTCTAAATCTTACATTTTATCTGTCCTGATCCTCTGTTCTCCACCAACACCATAAAGTTCAGGCTGTTTTGCTTTAGGTTTTCAGTTTACAATTAAAATATTAAAAATTTAAAAATTAAAATAATTCAATATTCAAAGATCTCAACTAAATACAATACCTTAAGAACAGGCAACAGTTAAGAGTGAACAAATACTAACATTTTGTGCCCTGTTTTGCTGCGTAACAATTAGTGCACCATCTCCAGGCTCAGCCTCTCTTCTCTGCCCTGCACAGCCAGTTACTGCAAAGACTCGATCTACCTTCCACACATCATCTTCACTATTTTCTGACTTTACAGAAACCCTTTCCTGGGGAAAATATGTAATTATTAATATTATATAGATCATTTTAACTGATATATGTGCTTTAAAAACCTCAAACTATACAAGTATACAACAAAAACAGTGAACATAAACTTCTAATCAAAGATGAATCTGAAATCTTGGTTATAATCACAATGTTCTACAGAGAAATTCAACTTCTAATGGGAAATGCAATTTGATACATTTGTTATAATATACAGCACCTACTTTCTCAATCACTCCTCAAAATAAAAAAACCTGAATTCATTTATTCAACATTTATTACAATAAGAGTGATTTGCTTTTCCTCAATTGGTCAGCTGTCCCCCTTTCCATGTCCTCCCCACCAAAAAAAAACAAAAAACAAAAAAAAAAAAAGTGGAAAAAACTACTGGGCAGTGAAGTTAGATGTCTAGACATGGTTTTGAATCCTAACTCTATTTTGCTAGTTATTAATTCTCACTTTTCTAAAATTTCCTCTTCTATCAAACCAGAAAAATTATGCCTCCTTTCAAGGAAATTTCTGTGAAGATGAGAGATTTGTGTAAAGCACTTACCTCATTGCTTGGCAGATAATAGATCCTCAATAAATAAATAGTAACTATTCACAGTTCAAAAACCTATGATTTCTCCCCCAGACTGCTAATAATCTAGGACCTTAGTCCTCAACTACATTTTAGAAACTATAATGTACAAAATAATGAGGACTGTACTTTTTACTTTTAATCACATTTTGACAATTTTGATGTGTAAAATATTAATTGATCTTAAAATCCAAGTTTGATCACCTTTCTTTATACCTAATCTTTCAATAGCTCCTCATTATAGCTAAAATAAAATCCTTTCCTGCCTCTCTCCAACCTAATCTCCCATCATACTTCCTCTCACTCAATAAGCCACATTATTCAGCCTCTGCAATAAGCTACAATCCCATTACTTACATCTGCTGTCCTCTGCCTGAACACTTACTCTACACCACTGTCACATGGTTGCCCTATTCTCATCTGCTACATTTTATCTCAATTGTCCGTTCTACAGGGGCCCTCTCTGACAATGCCTTTTCTCTTTCTTTCTTTTTTTTTTTTTCTTTTGAGACAGTCTCACTCTGTCACCCTGGGTAGAGTGCCGTGGCATCATCACAGCTCACAGTAACCTCAAACTCCTGGGCTCCAGCGATCCTCTTGCCTCAGCCTCCTAAGTAGCTGGGACTACAGGAGCCCACCACAACATCTGGCTAGTCTCACAAGGACTTCCGAAGAGGTCCTAGTCCCCTATCCTTCGGCCTTCCGTGTAATCTTCACAACAATTACTTGTTTGATCTTTTTTATCTTTTGTAAGGTCTATTTTACCCACTGGCAGCCCAGACTCCCAGAAAGGGTTAAAATGACCCAAGGTATGCTAATTGCTATTTGCTGTATGGTTTTTGTCTGGTGTTTTGTTTTATTCTTTTCTAGGATCCTACAGGCAGGGAAGGTTGCTGGACCAAGACAGAATTAAGTATTAGTGATTCTTAAGACTTTGCATAATATCAAATCTCCATTGTTTTTTCTAAGATCAGCCTTAGTCTCCAAAATGTTATAGATGCTTTGAAATCTGTCCAGCTTGTAAAAAGTTATAATATGTTTAATATTTTATGTAACTTCTTCATGATCTGCAAGAAGACCAGAGAAACAATGTGGTACCCTGCAAACACTACCAGTTACCCAGAAATTAACAATTCTTACCAAAAGTACATTAAATATTAGTTAACATGCCAACAGTCTCAGTAATATTTATACTTCAGCTCAAATTCAGGGGAAAATATGAATTGGTCATTTTTCACTCTGATAGATGAGAAAAATGTAAGAATTTTCACATTAATTACAGAACTTTCAAAAAACATCTTATAAGCTACTTTTTAATATTGGTGGCCAAAAGACTCTCTCATAAGGGTGAAGCCCAATACTGATGGCAAATTCACCTAATGCTGTTGCAAAGTTTTTTGAATTTCTGAAGTATTTTTTAGTTACACTTTTGCTATACTGATGAAAATATGGCCACAATGATAATATAATGTGAAAATTACCCTGGAGGTGCAATCAAAAGATCTGAATCATGACACCATTTTACACTGTAATATTCAATGACCACCATTTCCCTTAGCTCACTCATTGATTCACTGAATACTTAGGAAAGGTTTCAACTGACACTTCTTTGTTAAGTGATGTCATATTCCCTACCAAACATTTGGTCGCAGTAAATTGTCAAGCCATCTTTAAATAGGACATCTCCTTTGCAAAACTTCATTAAACACTTCCTTTCTAATCTTCTGCAATTGTTTTGACATAATATAAAACTAGACAATCAACAATTAGTTGATTGTTCTAAGTTTACTTAGAACACATTCTAAGTAACTCTGAACTGGATACAACTATTCTTATGATTATTCAAGATCACCTCTATTCTGTATGCAAACCCATTTTTCTTGATATCTGCAATTACACATAGATTTTTTGGGGGAAAGATTTGTTTTACAAAGAGAAAGACAACAACCTAGTATCCTGTAGCTCTCAATCTTCTATAATATTTTGTAAGCTGTGTTTTCATCATACTGACAGATCTTCCAATGACTCACTGCCATTTGCAGAGGTGTTGAGTTTTCCTATTCATTTCAGTGAATTACGGTAACACAAAGACAGAATGCTAGAAATGAAAACTGCCTTAGAAAATCTACTCCATTTTACTGATTTATAAAGTCACCATAGAAGAGTTTGTAAAAGCAACAGAGTAAGGGCAAAACCAGTATGGAAGTCAAGGAATCTGAGCTCTAGTCCTAGCTTCCCTAGCCAAATACAAGGACAATTCTAAGGATGGGATTTATGGGACAAAGTCTAAAGGTATAATAATAATATTTTGCATTTACTAAGCCTTTAGTATGTGGCAGGCACTGTTCTAGTGCTTTACCTTTATTAATTCTTTCAATCATCCATCCCTAGTGGTAAGAATTACTCTTTAATTTTTATTTTTAAAGATGCTGGAGGTACAAAGGCAGTCTTTTTGTAACAATATAAGGCACAGATGTGCAGTCTGGGCTTTTAGTGTAACCAATACCCAAAAGTATTCATTGTACCCCATAAAGTAACTTTTCACCTCCACCCTCCCACACTCTCACCTCTCCCAGTCACCCATGTCTATTATTCCACTCCCCATAACCATCTGTATACATTATTTAGTTCCTACTTATAAGTGAGAACATGTAATATTTGACTTTCTGCTTCTGAGTTATTGTAGTCAAAGAAATTATTACCACCCTCATTTTACAATGAGAAAACTAAACTACCAAGAGAATAATTTCCCCAAAATCATGAAGCTAGCTAGTGAAGAAGGCAAGATTTGAACCAAGTCAGTCTGGTCCCACTGTGCCCAAGACCACAACCACTAGATCTGCACTAGCCAAAGTGGACAGTGATATGTGACACGGCTTATTGAGAATTTAAAGTGTAGCTAATCTTCTACATTAACATGTGCTTTAAGTAGTGTAAAATACACACCAGGTTTAGAAGATTCAGTGCATCACACATACAGAAACAGAAAATACCTCACTGATTTTTATACTAATTACATGTTAAAATGTTTGGATATAGTCATTTAAATAAAATATATTCTTAAAATTAATTCCACCTATTTCTTTTTAGTTTTCTAGTGTGGTGTCTAGAAAAGTTTAAATTACACACTCGGCTTGCACTATATTCCTATTGGACAGCACTGCAATAGCCCATGTTAACCTTCATTATGCTTTAAAACAATCAAATTTTCTAAAGAAAAAGACAGTTGCATTATTTCTGCAACAGACTAACACGAATCATAACAACTGTGAAGAATCAAAGCAGAGTTCTTTCCTGGCCATCAAGTACAAATAACTGGTAAAAAAAATTAAAGGATTTTTAAGTAATTATCAACATCCTCTCTTTGACACCTACTCAGAAATGTCGACTTAGAAACTAAACTTTTTCAAAACTTTTAATTAAAATGCAATAATAATTGATTCATTATGTTGAGGTTCAAACCACTGGATAAAAGGTTGCCAGAGAAGGGAGTTCCACAATTTGAGTGTCCTCTACAATTTACTTATTAATTACAAAGTAGAAAATGAACCTTTACAATGGGCAAATGTAGAAGGCACCATCTTAACTAAGTGATCGAATTCTGTATTACCAGTAGTCAGACAACCTGGTATCATATACATCTTAATAGCACACACACAGAAGCAAGTAGTGCTCCTGTCAAAAGTGTTTAGCCTAAATCCCAACATGAAAAAAGAATTACTAAGTCCAGAATGTGAGGCATTCTATAAGGCAAGTGTCTTGGACTCTTTTTCGTTTTGTTTTATCTGAGACAGTGTCTTGTTCTGTCACCCTGGGTAGAGTGCCGTGGCATCACTGTAGCTCAAAGCAACCACAAGCTCTTGGGCTCGAGCTATCCCCTTGCCTCAGCCTCCCAAGTGTCTGGGACTACAGGTCCCTGCCACAACACCTGGTTAATCTTTTCCTATTTTAGTAGAGATGGAGTCTTGCTCTAGCTCAGGCAGCACTCAAACTCCTGAGCTCAAGCACCCACCTACCATGGCCAACTGCCCTGTACTCTTTAAAAAAAAAAAAAAAAAAAAAAGTCAGTGTCATGAAAAACAAAGGCAAGAAGATGATTGTTCTGGATGAAAAGTGAATAACGAGACAAAAGCAAGTGCAGTGAGTGAAACTTTACTGGCTCCTGAGCTACAGCATAACTCTTGGGGAACATCTCGTTGATTTTAAGTTTTGAGTTTATTAAATAATATTGTTGAATTAATTTTTATTTTCCTAGATGTGATTAAGCATATCATCGCTACCTAGGAAAATGTTCTCATTTTGAGATGCTACATACTTTTGCAATATTAAGATGCCAAGAGAAAACATTGCATCGGGCTGTTGATTGTCTGAGCAACTGTATCAAACCAGAACCTGGACAACATGCAGCCTATGCTCTTTAGCAAAAAGACTTTTGCCCCACCCAGAAAAGTAATAATTAACAGAAAATTGCCCCTTTTGCCTAATTGAAACAGTGGGCATTTGATTAGTTCTTTACTTTCTTTTTTTACTTACATAAATTAAAGTTTCTGATTTTTGCAGCAAAAATATATATAATTGATACCCTGGGTACATAAGAGTTAATAGATTTAATATAGCATTTTCATATAATCAAAAACTTAGAAATTAATAAAGGACATGAAAGATATTCTAAATATTCTACATATATCAGATAATCTATGAACTATCAAATCTGTATGTTAGCTATACAAGAGAAACTTTTCTCATTTTAAGATGTAGGTCTTGACCTTTATAAAGGACTATGAATATAACATATCCTATCTTTTTTTTTTTTTGAGACATATACTTTCTTAATAAAAACATAATTTATCCTATCATGCTATAATTCAGCCCTATAATTTTACTTTCCTACTTTTGAAATTAACCATTACTCCTCACTGCTATTTCTGAAGTGTACCTCTAAACACCCCTTGGTTACCACAGCTCTTTTCATGGAAACAAATTTATTAAATAAATAAAATTTAAAGGGTCTAAACCATAACCTAATTACCACAGATCACTAGGTCCAAAAGGATAAATTAGAGAGAGTTGAGTTTCGAGAGTTTTTACATCAGTAGCATCAATAACGTTCAAAATTTCTGAACTTGGAAGGGATTTTTAAAATAATAACATATATTATTTCTAAAATACTACTAATGGTCTACTACGTGTAAGAGTTAAAAAAGAATTTCTTTTGTTGTTTTTGTTTTTTTTGCTCTCTTCCTTACAATCTACTAGGTAGTATAAGCTCAGCGACTGCAGGGACCTTGCCTGACAGACAGGAGGTGCTATATGCTCTTAGATTAAGACAACAAGACACTTAGTATCTGCCCTTACAGTATTTATAGTACAGGAGACACACAATGATACAATTATGGCACACACAAACACAGTCACAGAACAGTGTAAAGGGAGTAGTGCAGGGTATATACAAGGAGCACAGAGAAAGGATAACTAGAAAGACAGGGAGGACTTTCCTGCAAAATGACCAGGAACCTGAGGGATGAGCAGGAGCCTGCCAGGGAAGAGCAGAACACACCCAGTTAAAGCAACAGTGGGTGCAAAGGCCTAGAAACAAGCTGACAGAGGAAGTGGCACAGTCCTCCAGGAAACTGGAAACTAGGTAGGGAGGGCCCAAATCATCTCAAGGATAGTCATACATACACCTAGGATGAGACGTTTGGAAGTTAAGGAGTTTGGCAAGGTCTTTAAAATGGGAAGTGAGGATCACATTTACTTTATAGCAAAAGGATCATACTTGCTATAAAATGAAGATTACTTTGAAGGGAAAGAGAATGGAGATGGGAAAACCAGTTAATTTCCACTAACCACCGCAATAATCTCAGATGAAACTTGATGAAGTCATGTTTAGGAAAGCAGCAATAGTGGCCAAAATAAATGATGAATGTTTATGGTGGAATCAAGCCTTAGAGATCAAATAAATGGGGAAGGGAGGGTGAGCAAAAATGGAGAAAAGGTAAGGAAGGACTCTAAGATGAGACAAGTTTCTGGCCTGGGCAATGGCTGAACAGGGTGTGAGGCACTGGGAGGACACAGTGAGACAGATAGTGTGTTGGCCGTAACCTGGGGAGGTTAAGGCACTTACATACCATGGTCGTGCAAGACACAAGCATGGACCTTAAGAGAATCAGGATGACAATACATATTGAAACTGAGGTTGCAGGAAAATATGAGACAGACTCAGAAATGTAACATCAGAAAGCAGGGACCATGATCTATAGAATATCAACATTTAAGAGACAGGAAGAAAAAGAAAAGCCTGCATAGGCCACAGAGGTCAGACGGCAAGAGAATATGGCACACCAGAAGCCCAAGTATTTCAGAAAGCAGGATGAAGTGCTGGGAGTAAAATACAGAGGCCACCGGTTCATGACACACATCTAAGAGGTCACTGATAACCTGGCCGAGATCAGGTCTAGAGGAGCCCTGGAGACAGACGCCAGACTACTATACAGAGGACCGGATGGAAAGAGAAGAAGGAAAAAATAGACAGTGCTTCCCAAACTTTACCAATTACCTTGATAAATCCTGTTAAGATTCAAATTCTGATTGAGTAGTTCCAGAATGTTGTCTGAGGTTGTTACATTTCCAAGTAATGCAAATGCTGCTGGTCCACAAACCACACTTTTAAGAAGCAAAATACAGATAACACTTCCCAAAAGTTTGGCTGTATGAGGGAGAGATAGAGTGATTTTCTTTTATATTCCTTACAAAAGAGGAGAGACCTGAGCATGTTAGAAAGTTGAGGGAAAGGACCAGCGAGAGAGTGAAATGAAGATTCCAGCAAGGAGCAAGTACAGTAAGGATCCAGGCTTCTTACCCTCCTGCCACAGACAAGCAGAAAACTGGACAAAATCATTAAAGCAACACTTTTGAGACACTGGACAACAGGAAGCACAGGACTGTGACCCCAGAGAGAAAGGTGACTAACAAGGTGAGCCCCGAGACTTTCCCATCTTAACACCTGTAGACTATGTTTCCAGTCCTTAGCACAAAGAAGGGGAAACCAAAGAGACCTCCCAGTCTCGGAGAGCTGAAAAGGCAGAGAACAGAGGTGGGAAGGCCAAGGTGAGTACGATTTCCCAGGCAGAATACTGAAGAGGACAGAACTGCAGAGAAAGAGAAAGAGAACTCTTATAGCAGAAGAGTCCCCTTAAGTCTCTGGATGACTTATTAAATGTGCACATGAGGAAACTGAAATTAGAAAAATATGTTTTCTAACCACAATGGAATTAAACTTGAAGTCAATAACAGATATATGAAAAGTCCTAAAATAGTTGGAATAATGTACTTACTAAAAACCCACAGATCAAAGAAGAAATAGTATGAGAAATTACAAAATATTTTGGATGTAATGAAAATACAGCAGGTCAAATGTGCACAATGCAACTAAAATAATACTCAGAGGGAAATATAAAGCACTAAATGCTTTATAATAGAAAAGATGTATAGAAGGTTTAATTTTGGACTGAAGGTAGGATGCCTCTTTTGTTACAACAAGAATGAAGAATGCAAGCTGGGCATGGTGTAATCCTAGCACTCTGGGAGGCCAAGGCAGGTGGATTGCTTGAGCTCAGGAGTTTGGGATCAGCCTGAGCAAGACTGGGACCCTGACTCAACCAGAAAAAGAAAAATTAGCTGGGTGTGGTGGCACACACCCATAGCCCCAGCTACTCCTGAGGCTGAGACAAGAGCATCAGTTGAGTCCAGGAGTCTGAGCTGCTGTGTGCTATGGCATCACAGTCATGGTACTCTAGCCTGGGAGACAGAATCTCATTCTGCCTCAAAAAAAAAAAAAAAAAAAGAAAGAAAGAAAAGAATATCGGTAGGCCTGGTGGCAGTTAGTTACCAGAGTCACTGTTAACTATGGGTGGCTTGCACACAGTACCTGAAGTATGAAGTTAGTTCATCTGTTGAGAGAAGGCTGGTGGTGTGGTGCTGGGAAGGGTGAGGGGTCTGCAGGTAGTTGTAAATATCCGAAATAGCTGTAGAGTTAACAAAAGAGAGCACTACAAGGGGAAAATCAGATCAGTGGGCTGCTCTGAGAGCTCAGTGAAGGTTGGCAACTGCATTTAAAGAAGTTCAAATGAGAACACGATTTTGTAAAGCAGAAAAGGAAGGGAAATAGACATTTAAAACTGAATTTCTCTTGGCAGATGAGTTGCAAGTGACAACGAAAAAAACAGGCTTGAAGATACAGCAAGTGGTTATCTATAGAATCTAAAACAGGGAAGGAAAGTGAAACAGGAGTGAACTGAAGTGGGTAAAGATGGCACAGCTACATTGTGAGGAACCTGGGAGGCCTGGGATGTTATTTTAACATTTTGGCAGTACTGAGTGGTGACAAGAGGTGAGACATGTTACAGGAAGTGGTGTTTGAAGGGACGTTAAAAAGAAATTACTAGAAATGAAGCAGTTAAAGAACTAAAAATGACACTGCAAAGTTAAGCCAAGTAAACTTTCACATTATCCAGAACAATCGTCAGTAGCATTGGAAGGGAGAGAAGTCTATAAAACAAGATCTGAAGTTTTCAGTGAATAAAAGTGAACAGTAACCACACCGAGGATAGTGAATAAGACAAACGGAGAATGATAAAATTGAGTCCGTACATCCTGGAAGAGCAGAAGTTTTATGGGAGTAATTATTTCACATTTTGAAAGCTATTTTTCCGTTACTGCTCAGTCATCAGCTAGGTCCTAGAGCGTTGACGTTGCTCTAAATATTGCTAATAGAGTACTTCCTTCATATGGAAAACAAGCATTACAGATTTTTCTCAAGTATACACCATATGTCTACAAATTGTTACCAAGTTTGGTTAAAAAAAAAAAATGAGAGTAAAGATGCATTAATTCATGAATACAGAAAACAAATAGTACATGAATAATTTATTGAAAGCTTTCGCTGTCAGCAGATTTACTAAAGGAAGTAATATTTATGAAATCTCAGAGGACAATCACTTAAATACATGCAAAGGAGAAGAATACAAGATTAAGAATCCTTAATAATGAATCCTATAATATCAAAGCTATTTTCTTCAAAAAAAGTGCTATGCATGCATAAGCTCTCAATGCAAAATAAACAAATGTTTCAGAAAAATCCTGTCAGTCTCACAAGGTCTTTAGACCAGGTTCTAGAATCTCCTATTGAACTGTGTGTTTACTGACAAAAATAAAATTCAAAAGCTTCTTAACTCAATCCTGCTTTAGAAAGTTGTCATATTAAGTCCTAGACAAATTTAATTCACTCTTAAGTTCTTACTCTCTTCATAACACACTTCTAATATAAACTATTTGGGGAGGAGGAGGTAAAAGGATAAAAGAGAGGGAAACCTTTAAAATCCAAAAAAGATGCTAACAGTTACCAGAAAGATGGAACCCCACCTCTCAAAATGCCCATAATGAAGTCTTACATACATATGTCTAGTAACCCACAGCAGGTGTAAACACATCTCTGGGAGTAAAAGACTTTCTACATTGTTGCATATCATTTTCACACAGATGCAGGATTAGTTACTAAAATGAAATGCAAATGGCCTTAATCATTTTAAAAGATGCTCAACCAACCTCCTAAGAGAAATGCAAATTAAAATTACTATGAGATAAAATTTCTCATCCATCATATTGGCAAAAATCCAAATGTTTAATATACTGTGTAGGCAAAGTGTAGGGAAACAGGCTAATGAGAATGCAAAATGGTCCACTCACTGTAGAGGAAAATTTGCAACATCTAGCATGATTATATATGCACTTATCTTTTGACCTAGCCATTCAAGACTATGAACCTATCCGAAAGATATACTGGTCAAAACATGAAGATAGGACAAGTATGGCTATTCACTGCAGCACCACCTTTAGTGACAACACGGAAACAACCCTAATGTCCCCAATAAGGGACATGTTAAATAAACTATGGTACCTTTGACATAATGAGGTATTGTGCAGTTATAAACAGAACTGTAGAGTGACTTTATATTCTACCATCTCTAGAATAAATTAAGTGAAAAAAGCAAAGGTAATGAAATATATGCATATTTTCCTAAGAAAGGTAGGATATTAATACATATACAAATAACTTTTAATATACATAGAGAGAGAAAATGTGGTAAAGGAAACATAGATTGAATCTAGATATCTCTCAATAAAAATTGTTCATCTATTTGACTTGAGACCATGTAAATACAGGGTGTCCCAAAGGTTTCCATACATAGCGAAAACTGCACAACAATAGATAGCTTGGAAAGTGTTCACCATGACTGGTAGAGAAAACTGTGTGTGCAGGAAGAGCTGGTCAGCCTGTAAAGAATAGTTTGTTAAAAAAAAAAAAAAAGGTACATTTAGCTACGATTTCTATGTAAGATGACTTTTGGGACACCCTATATTTTACATAATCAAAAAACAAAACTAAATTTTAAAAATCTCTAAATATTAAAAGCAGAAGTGAAACAAGCTAATGCTCCAATTGTCATTATACCATACAGAAAACTAGTCTAAAATAATTTAAGAACACAGTAACCGAACTATACATAGTAGGATATACCCTAATGACCAAAAGAACTACAAAAAAATTTAAGCTGCTTTAATTACCATTTTGTTGCAGTTAGTATCAGTACTGTTATTCTGAGACTGGTTCGCTCATGTGTGTATACTAAGGGATAAAGCAAATGAATAACTTCATTGATATCATAGAGACCTGGATTCTCAGTGTTGAAGAAAATCAAAATAGATAAAAAAATCAGTGAGTTTGGGTAGCACCTGTGGCTCAAAGGGGTAGGGCGCTGGCCCCATATGCAAGAGGTGGCTGGTACAAACCCCCCCCTGGCCAAAACTGCAAAAAAAAAAAAAAAAATCAGTGAGTTTAAGTAAAACGTGGTAGCCCTCAATTTTAAGTACCAACATTAATCCATACTTAAAAAATATGTATTTCTTAGCTCACTTCACTGAGAAGGCCTAGTAACAATGACCAACCCAGGAGCTGCAAACACTTTCCATACCCAGGTTTTGGTCTCCACATATCATTTTTTACTTAAAAGGCTATCAGAAAATGGCTGGTTCCAGGTTTAGGATTGGAACATGAGATGAACATGGAACATCTTGTATTACCAAAAATAAAAAAATAAAACTATCAATGAATATACTACAGTCCTCCCCAAAGGACTCAAAAGATGCTCTTACTGGCCAAATACAAGGGGAATTCAAAAAGTTCATTGAAAAATAAAATAAATACATATGTATCTATATTTTTTATTTTATATATATATATATATATATGTATATATACATATATTTCTCCATATAAGCTCCATCAAGTACAAGACACTTGTCTACATGATACCAGCCACTTAATCTATCCCTAAAAAGTTGAGGGTCCTGGAGATTTAATTACGTCAATGCAGTCTCTTTTACATTACTAACTGAAGAAAATGGGTGTCTTTTAAAGATTTTTAAGATTATGAAAACAAAAGAAGTCAGAAGAAGCCAAATCAGAACTATAAGGTAGAAGCCTAATAATTTACATCAAAACTCTCACGAAACCATCCCTGTCTGATGAGAGGAATGAGCAGGAACACTGTCATGGAGAAGGACTCTCTGCTGAAGTTCTCCCAAGTGTTTTTCTGCTAAAGCTTTGGCTAACTTTCTCAAAACACTTTTTGGGTTTTGGCCCTCCAGAAAGACAACAAAAACATCAAAAAAAAAAAAAAAAAAAAAAAAAAAAATAGCGTTCCCATGACCTTCGCCTGTGGCAGGTCTGCTTTTGCTTTGACTGGATGATGCCCACCTCTTAGTAGCCGCTGCTTTGATGGTGCTTTGTCTTCAGGATCATACTTGTAAAGCCATATTTTCATCTCCTGTTACAGTTCCTCTAAGAAATATTCCAGGACCTTGATCTCATTTACTTAAAATTTCCACTGAAAGCTCTGCTCTTGTCTGCAGCTGAAACAAAGTAATTTTAGCACCACTGAGTGGAAAGATTGCTCAATTTTAATTGTTTAGTCAGCACTGTGAAAACTGAACCAACTGAGACGTCTGTCCCATTGGCTATTGTTCCTGCGGTTAATCCTTGGTCCTCTTCAGGGCACGGTGAACTTTCTGTTCACAAACTGATGTGGAGGGTCTGCCTCTGCAGGCTTCTTGTCAACATCATCTCACAAACAAAACAAAAAGCACATATGAGACACGATATGAGACATCTCACCCCTTCCTAAAATGAATTATCCACTTGTAAAGGGCTGATTTCTTTGGGGCACTGTCCTCAGAAACTTTTTGTATAATAGGATCAGTGATTATACAGTTTTTTCACTCAAGCTTAACTATAAATTTGTTATTTGTTCTTCAGTTTTAGCAAAATTCATGTTACTGTCATAGGGGCTGTTTCCAAACTGATGTCTTATCCTTCTTAGTGCCTCAAACTAGATACTGTTCTGACATGTTACAACAAGTTAGTATGAGGGCAGTGCCTGTGGCTCAAAGGAGTAGGGCGCTGGCCCCATATGCCAGAGGTGGCGGGTTCAAACCCAGCCCTGGCCAAAAAAAAAGTAAGACTGTCACAACAAGTTAGTATGAGTTTATTTTGATACAAAAACAATTTTGAAATTTACGCATAGTTTTTTCATAATATGTATTTCTAATGAACATTTGAAGATTCCTTGTATGGAACATTTAAGCTTCAATAATTATAATAGCACAATAAACTGAAATGGTCAAATATACTGACTTCCTTTAATTTATAATGATCTCAAAAGAAAAACAAAACAAAATTGATCATCTTGGTAAATGCTATCATTTACTTCGAAAAATGGCAAGGAAGAGGAAAAGAACTAAGCACCTTTCCTGACCTCAACGTTCCTTATGGTAATAAAATGTTGATGAAAGGTTTTGTTTATAGAAATATTCTACAAATTAAAAAAAAGATAGACTATCATTATTTTGTAACCCCTAATGAACTGACAGTTCTAGGCAATAAAAAGTCAACGATCCAGGAATCAGCAAACTTTTTCTGTAAAGGGCCAGACAGCACAGGTGGCTTTGGGGCTACATATACACGTTCTGTCCCATATCCTCCTTTATTTATGTTTTTAACTTATTTTACAACACTTTACAGACACAACCACACACACGCCCCTTGACGGGAGAGTGCGCCGCCACTCTCTACGCAGGGGTCCAACAAAACAGAACCAAACAGAATCCTGAGATTTATCAAGCCTCCATATCCAACTACCAAGTAAGAGAAAGAAAAAAACAAAAAAAAAAGGATAGAGGAAAATGGTAAGAGACAACACCACTGCGTGGTGATGCAATCTCAACGGCATGGAAATTCTTCACAACACATGACCCAGTTTCCTCAACACATAAATTGCAAAGGAGAAAACATGGATGGGTAAGAAAAAACATGGAATGTGTAGGACAGATAATTATAGCTTAAAAGAAAATTAGAACACTTGGCAACCAATCATGTAGATTCTGATTCAAACCAAAAAAAAAAAACTTTAAAAATTATTTTATACAATGTATATAGCAGCATTACTTATAATAGCCAAAAGGTATAAATGGATATAATCTAATGTCTATCCACTGAAAATGAATGGATAGACAGCATGTGTTACAGCCATATAGTGAAATATTATTCAGTCATAAAAAGGAATGAAGAAAGACTTATACTACATATGAGACACGATATGGATGAACTTGAAAACATTATGCTAAGTAAAAGAAATGAGGCACAAAAGATCATACAGTATATGATTTCATTTATATCAAATGTCCCAACTATGTAACCCAGAAAGTATTATTTAGGCCCTGGAAGCCTGCGAAATAGAAAACGATTTCTAATGGGACATAAGTTTTCTTTTGGGGTGATGAAAATGTTCTAAAAATGACTGTAGCAATGACCACACAACTCTGTGAATACACTAAAAGCTACTAAATTGTACATTTTAAATAGGTGAATTTGTATAGCATGTGAGTTACATCGCAATAAAGCTGTTACAACAACAATAATAAAACCTTGTGTAAAGGGCTCCTTGTGAGAATTGGCTAATTCTAAGGTTGGGACAGGAAATGTAAAAGATGAGTCTGGAGCATTCTTCAGGACCAGAAGATAAGGAAGTGCTAAAAACAAAACAAAAAGCACAATGATAGAGGTAGGCCAGAGGGACCCAGGGCCCAAATTACAGAGCTGTTAATGCCCAAAGCTGAAACAATTTGAGCAACAAAATAATGTAGGGCTGGATTATAACCCAAAGTACAAAATAAATAATCCATGAGATCATACTGATGTAAACATGTAATTTAATCAATTTTCAAATAAGGGGAAAGAGACAAATCTCCCATGCAGAGGAAGAGAGAGCATAATACCCCACTCCGTAAGGGTAGTTGTGCACAGTGACTTCCCTCCCAAAAAAGCACAGTGTGGGGAAAGGTGAGTGACTTTACAGTGGAGAAACCTGGCAGACATAGCCTCAGCCAGGTGATCAAGTTCAGCAACAACAGCAGTAAGTCACATATGTACCCTTGAAATTATGTGATAACGGTGGGCACTTTACCTCTATAGTCTTCCTCCTGAAACTGTAATTCCAGTCGCATTGTGAGAAAAACATCAGCAGAGAAAAAAATCCCATCAGAGGGACATTCTATAAAATATCTGACCAGTACTCTTTAAAACTGTCAAAGTCATCAAAATTAAGGAACCTCTGAGAAATCATCCAAGACAAGAGGGCCTAAGGAGACATGGGTTAACTAAATGCAATGTGTTATGCCAGATGGGATTCTGGAAAAGGAAAAAGGACATTAAGGAAAACCTAAGGAAATCTGAGTAAAGTTCAGACTTTAGTTAATAATGTAGCACTATAGGTTTACTAACTGTAACAAATGTATCATTTTAATATATGATGTTAGTAATAGGGGAAACTGGGTGTGGAGTACATGGAAACTCTCTGTACCATCTTTGCAATTTTTCTGTAAATCTAAAACTGATCAAAAATAATGTTTATTAAAAAGTAATAACTGTGACATTTATAAAACAATTGTAAATGTAAAAATTATCTGAGTACTTTATGATATAGTATTTTTTCACTTTTCATATTTGTGTGAAAACTTTTATGACTGACTTAAAATATAAACAAAAGATAATAAGAACACTGGAAAATACCAGGTACTAAAGTTATAGGGAGTAACCAAATACCAACTACATTCAATATAATGAAATAACGAACACTTGCAATGAAATCATCATCAACTAAATGCTATATTTAAAATTTTAATAGAAAGATCAGCAAAAGTGCCATTAAACACTAATGTCATAATTAGGCAAAGTGGATTCTAAGTTATTTGCTAGATAATCACATTTTGTTCTTAAAGGATATCTAGAAATCCAGCAGGTGAACTTTAAAATAAAGCTCTTAATTATCTCCCTACAGGAGCTACAGTGGTCTAGAGCTTAAGTTCCTCTATTATATTGGTATCTCAATATTCCAAAGATAAAATAGTAACTTTGATCCAGAGAACACAAGCAGTTAGAAAGCTATCTAAATTCTCCTGAATTACAAATGTAACTTCTCGATATGAACCTTAAAGTTGTAATTTCTCGATATGAACCTTAAAGTTGTAATTTTACCCTATTTCAGAATGAATACATATTCTAAATGTGAACAGACAGTTCAAGTTTGTTACTTTTATTTAGTGATCACAGATCATTTAGATAATTTTTCTTGCGAGTGTCACAGAAAAGAATGTAGCTCATCACGCATAAAAGCAGAATCCTTGAAGGTGTCATAACAGTGCTGATTTTTATTAAATATCTCCTGGGTTTTGTTGTTTTTTCTTTTTTTGAGACAGAGTCTCATTTTGTTGCTCTAGGTAGAGTGCCATTGCGTCACAGCTCATAGCAACCTCAAAATCTTGGGCTCAAGTGATCCTCTTGCCTCAGCCTCCCAAGTAGCTGGGACTACAGGCGCCCACCACAACACCCAGTTATTTTTAGAGACAGGGTCTCACTCTTGCTCAGGCTGATGTTGAACTCCTGAGCTCAAGCGATCCACCTGCCTTGGCCTCCCAGAGTCCTAGGATTACAGGTGTGAGCTACCGCCCCTGGCACTTTATTATTTTTTAAAACTTTGTTTTCTGGAGGAATATACATTTAAAACAATGGAACTCAATTGGAAAAAAAAACAATCGTATAAATAAATTTATATCTCATGTATTTAACTTTTAACTTTTCAGGAATCTAATGCAAAAGGCAAGGTCCAGTAATAACTGCATATATGTTTTACCAATGTCCATAGTACCTAAAATAGGTTCCTGCACATAGTAGATATCAGTTTGCTTAATAACGTAGAAGGTTCGGATTTTAAAGCCTATGAACTATATAACTAGGAAAATGGCTAGGTAAATTATTGTACACAGATATTACACAGTCACTAAAAACCTGTAAAAGGAAGCAATCAGAGTAATGGATAAGAACATGGGCTCAAGAGTAAGGTTGCCCAAGTTCAAATCTCAGTCCTGCAACTTGATAATTGTATAGGCTCGGGCAAATCACCTCTTCTCAGTTTACTCATCTATAAAATGGGATAATTAACAGTCACTGCCTAATACACAGCTGGGAAGATTAATTCCTATAATATATATAAGCCATTTGACATAGTACCTAGCACAAAAAAAAAAAAAAAAAAAAAAAAAAAAAAAAAAAAAACATAAAAAACCTAGCCACCAGACTGCTGGCAAAATAGTATGCTATAAGGGGTGAGTAAATAGGTGACATATCTGTGCTCTGATTATAACTACCTAAGAAAAACAGAGACAAGGAACAGAAGGTAATGTGAAAAATGCTGATTTTGAGGTATGAAATAACAGTGGCAATTTTTAAATTTTCCATTAGTACATTCTTCATAATAGTTATTATTTATAAAGGACAGAGTATAATACTTATAATTTTATACTAAAAATAATAACACATTATTATTTTATTAATGAATAATATTCTGTTCAAAAATTATAGAATCTGCTGACAATCCACAGTTCCCTCTTTTTTTTTTTTTTTGCAATTTTTGGCCAGGGCTAGGTTTGAACCCACCACCTCTGACATATGGGTCCAGCGCCCTACTCCATTGAGCCACAGTTCCTTCTTTTTATGCTACTGGTGCTTTTATTATAAAAATCCAACATAAGCCTATTCACTGGCTTGCCATTTCTAACCAGAAATTATCATATTAACAAATTAATAAAAATCCTTCCAGGCCTTTTCAACAAATCCTATCTGACATTCTCTTTTATTCATATACAGAGAGGTTAGGGATTTTACTTTTAAAAATGAATGAAAGAATATAAATTGAACACAAACTTTATGGCCACCTTGTATAACACTGCAACTTATTTCTCTCATGTAATAATTTATCTTGAATATATTTTCATGTCAATATAGTTGTACCTTTCTTTTTAACAGCTACCCAGTACTCTGTGCTATTAGTGTGAATATATACCAAACATAAATTATCATCCAAATCAGGGTAACTAATAAAGTGAGTAAAATAAAGTACACTTAATAATTATGCTGGTGGCACAGGTATAAACCCGGCCTACCCCAACAAAACTGGGACGTGTGGTCATTCAACATAGGAGGGCTGTAGCTAATGGTGAATATTTAAGTCATTTTTATTTTTCTGCTATCATAGACAATGTTTCAATGAACATCTCTGTGCCTATAATTTGTTTGCACACATGAGAAGTATCTGTAGGATAGATTTCTAGAAGCAGAATTACTGAGTAAAATATAATGCCTATTTTAAATTTTGACTCCAGGACTTGCACCTGGGGGTGACTGCCAGGCTCTCAGGCCTTAAGCCTCAGACTCAGAGTTACACCATCAGCTTCCTTGAATCTGAGACCTTTAGATTTGAACTGAGCCACACTACATTTGGGGACTCAGAACTTGTCCTGAGCCACACCTTCAGCTGCCCTGCTTCTCCAGCTTGCAGACGGCCCACATGGGACTTCTCTCCATAACCGAGCAAGCCAACTCAGAATCCTAACTAAAACATCACGAAAACATGAAATTGTTTTCCTAAAATGAAATCCTCATCATCAATGCTTATAAATCACAAGTCTAGTGACCTTCAGGAGCTGATTTTTAGTTTTGTCTTTGTATTTCTAGATCAGGATCCAGTCATTCTTCTTTGCATTGCTTTTATTTGAAACAGACCTCAAATATGGGTGAAACTTTTCACCACTATTCACTCTGATGGGAAAAGTATGATGGCTCCACTCAAGTCTTCTGAAAGTATCAAATGTCACAATGCTGTTAATGGGTCACAGCTAAAATACTACTGCAAGACCACCATATCCATGTTTTCTCTCTCTTCTGAGTAACTCCAAAAATCACTGCCAGCGTGTGTGATGTTTTGGCACTTCCCCAAGTCAGCAAGTAAATTATCACATTTACAATCTAGAAAGCTATATGCAAGAAACACAATATGATCTTTGTCCTCAAGTTTACAATCCTGTTTGGAAAGTAAGACTTACATTTATGCAACTCAGTAAAGGCACTCTTATTACAAACAACACAATTATATATTCTCTGAATTACATAAAAATTAACTTAAGAATTTTAAAAAATAAAGATGTAGAGGTGTACTCAGGTAACAAATTTCTGGTTCCAATTTGATGTAAAACCCAATTGCCCTTCCTGCCCATAGAGTTCACAAGATGTAATATAAATTGAGAGGCTGTGCCAAAGCATCCCATTCTAAAGAATTCTGAGATTCTAAGGAGAGACTTCAGATCAGTGCTGTCCAAAAACCATAAAGAAAGTCAATAAATATTCTAACAATCACATAAAAAACAAAAACCAGGTGAAATTAAATTTAATAATGTATTTAACTCAATATATCTAAAATACCATTAAACACGTGATCAATTAAAAATGGACTATTTTTCTTTTTGAAGGATAATATTTATTATTATTTTTATGTACAGAGAACTCAACAGTGTACATTTAGCCCAGCTTAGTGGCAAGTTGTTTAGCCTTTATCTTTTCCAGCTTGGCAATGCGAACCACAGATTTCGGACCCAGGATGTTGCCTCCCCAGTGACGGGGTATCTCATCATATCTGTCATTGTAATTGGTCCTAATAGTTTCCACCAGCTTACCCAGAGCTCCTTTGTCTTCTGAGTTAATCTACGTGAAGGCAACAGTGGTGCAGGTCTTCCTGTGGACAATACGCCCCAGCCTGGCCTTCCCCTTGATAACGCAGTAAGGGACCCCCATCTTGTGACACAGGGCAGGCAGGAAGACAGCCAGCTCAATGGGATCCACTTCATGTGCAATCACCACCAGCAGAGCCTTCTTGTTCTCCACCAAGGTGGTGACAGTGTTAACCCCTGCTCGAAGCACAGCTCGTCTCTTAGAGGGAATATCCCCTTTGCCCGCAGCTTTCTTCTCAGCCTAGGCCAACAGTCACTGCTACTTCTCTTGCTTTGCCTCTGGTCGGTCTAGGTTCAAAGCCTGGTGTTCTATTTAACAGCAGGAGGAACTTTCAGCCGCTTGTTGAGAATGGTTCTTTGATGCTGCGCCCGGATGTAGCGGGGCCATTTGATAAAGCGGGTGAAGTCCCTCTTGGGCTGGATGTCCCGTCCAATGCCAAAGTTCTTCCGCCTTTTCTCAACAGAGGGTTCACCACCTTCTTGGCCTCTGTTTCTTTACCACGGCAGGGGCCAGGGCCACCTTCTTCCCCTTTGCCTTCTTTCCTTTTGCATCTTGAGTCGCTGGTGCAGAGAGCTGAACTATTTTTCTTATTTTCATACTGTCTTCAAAATCCAGTGTATACTTCATACTCACAGAAATTCTCAAGTCAATCTAAATACATTTCAAATGCTCAATAGTTACAAGTAAAAGTGACTACTACATAGAAATGGCATGGCTTCGGAAATTCTTTAAATATGCAATTCAATTTTTAGTATAGTTCTAAACGGCAATAAATTACATGTGCATATTCAAAAGTATCACATTTGAAAATCTTACCACACTGGCGATGACAGATGTACTGCTTTACGTATCCAGACTAACTCATTACTGTGCAGACCCAGAATAAAGCTTCTATATACAACTAGACCTATACCTGATCATTTTTAAAATGTGCTATTAATAAAGTAGGCTGCTACTATAATACTGGACTTTTGTTTAAATTTAAGCCTACATAAGAACTCACATCAAATGTGTAAGCAAGAACAACTGCAAAAATACACCTCAATGATTAAATTCTAAGCAAGACTTCAGCACATTTATTCTCTGTAGGTTCATGTATATTGTACATGAAAGAATGAAGGCTAAACACATCAGACGAGGATGTCAGAGTTCTACCCCTCACCTTAGGTTCTGGGTACCGACTGCCTATCTAAGTTAATAAAGTATGTGAGTAATGTTTGAACATTTATGCTTCCAACTTGATTAAGTATTCCTTTTCCATACTTCCATAAACGCCTACCATATTTCATTATGGTTATATGCTTAAAAATGACTTGTCTTCTAACGAAGACTTCATGGAGAGGATAAATAGACTGGCATGCCTTTTCTATGACTTTTCCAATGCTGTCTGGCCAATTTATCTATTTTGGCCATGATGTCTTCATTAGAAAAGTAAAAATGTTGAAGAAACCCAAATTTGAGTTGGGAAAACTCATGGAGCTTCATGGTGAAGGTAATTCTGGAAAAGCTACTGGGGACGAGACAGGTGCTAAAGTTGAACAAGCTGATAGGTATGAATCACCCACCAGTCCAAGAATCTGTCTGAAATTTAGGCTTTTAATAATGACAAATAAAGAATCCTATTTGTGAAAAAAAAAATGTTTTGTCTTCCCTCCTAGACTGTAAGCTACATAAGAGCAAAGACGACGCTGTCTTACTCAGTGCTAATCCCCAGAGCCTACAACAGTATATCAGAGATACCTGCACTCCCATGTTTACTGTGGCATTATTTGTAATAGCCAAGGCAGCTCCAGTACAGTGGCTCAAGCCTGTACTCCTCCCAGTAACTTTGGGAGGCCACGGCAGCAGGATTGCTTGAGGCCAGGAGTTTGAGACCAGCCTGGGCAACAGAGGGAGACCCTGTCTCTACAAAAAATTAGCTAGGTGTGGTGGCACCCACCAATAGTCCTGGGTACATAGGAGGCTGAGGCCAGAGCATTGTCTGAGCCCAGGAATCTGAAGCTGCAATGAGCTATGATCATGCCACGGCACTCCTGCTTGGCAACAGAGCAAGACTCTGTCTCTAAAAATAAATAAGCAAACAAACAGCAGCCCAAACATAGAATCCACTGAGTGTCCAGCAACAAATGAATGGATAAAGAAAATGTGGCATATATTCAAATGGAATATATGGAATATTAGTCAACCTTGAAATGGAGGAAATCTTGTCACCTCCAACAACAGGGATGAACCTAGAAAACATTATGTTAAGTAAAATAAGCCAGGCACACTTAAATGTGAAATTTTTTAAAAGTCAAGTTCATGGTAAATAAAATGGTAGCTATCAAGTGTTGGGGAGGGGTAGTGAGAGGATTGTGTGTGACGTTGGTCAAAGGATAAAAAATTTCAGTTAGGAGAAGTTCAAGACATCTATTGTACAACACAGTAGCTGTAATTAATTATGTTGTATTACATTCTTGAAAACTGCTAAGAGAATAGATTTTAAGTGTTTTCACCACATACACACAAAGATAAGCATATGTAATGTGTATGCCATTTAGCTCCATTTGGCCATTTCATAATGCATGTGGTTTCAAAACATGTTGTACGTAATAAATATATTCAATTTTTGTCAATTACAATTAAATGAAAAAAATCAATGGGTCTAACCACAATAAAATTTAACATTTCTGTTCAAAGAACACTGAGGCAAAATAAATAGATGACAGTGAAAAATGATTTGCCATGCCTAAAACCAACAAGAATGACACCAGGAGTGCAAAGAACTGCAAACCCTAGGCTAGAAACTTGACACAGAAATGAACACAGGACATAGAAGGCAATGCTACAAAGCAGACAGAATGGCTGCAATCACTGCAAGACTTCCTAGTAATCAGAAAAACGCAAATTCAACCAACACTAAAGTAACTCAGACTCTGATATCAAAATAGCAAAATTTAGAAAGATTAAGTCCTAGCAAATATCAGCAAAGATACCAGGAGATGGTAACTCATTCTTTGCTAACTGGTAGGAGTGTAAAGTAACAAACATTGTAGAACATGATCAGGAAATACTTAGTGAATTATACACATGCCCTGTGATCTAACACTTCCAACTGCTGGGTTTATATCTCATCAAGGTCAGTACAACTTGGAGCAAATAACTTTCTTTTTTTCTTTTTCTTTTCTTTTTTTTTTTTTTTTTTTTTGGGGGGGGGGGTGACAGAGTCTCACTCTACTGCCCTGGGTAGAGTTCCGTGGCTTCAATCTAGCTCACAGCAACTTCAAACTCCTGGGTTCAAGCAATCCAATCCTCCTGCCTTAGCCTTTTGAGCCACTGGGACTATAGGTGCCCACCATGATGCCCAGCTAATTTTTCTATTTTTAGTAGAGATGAGTCTTACTCTTGTTCAGGTTGGTCTCAAACTCCTGAGCTCAAGTGATCCTCCAGTCTCAGCCTCCCTGAGTGCTAGGATTATATGAGTAAGCCTCCATGCCCAGCTGATGACTTGTGGCAAAGAACTTTTACCATGATTGTAGCAGAGGGAGCTGAACGATCCTAGGCCTCTGCAAGCTGGGAAAATGGATAAATAAAGTGCAGTGGATGCACCCTATCAATTACCAAGCAGCAATGTAAAGTCAAACTAAGTAGATGGAAATATAACAACAAGGACGGGTCCTTAAGTACCATGTTGAAGGAAAAAAGCAAAAATATAGTACACATTCTAAAACATAACTCTTTTAATCCTCCCAACAACCCTATAATCTTCAATTTATAGATGGAAACAAAAATGATACAATTTGCCTATGGCCATATAACTAGTAATTGGCAAAATAAGAAACACAATAAGATATACAGAGCAGTACAAGTTACAAACACTAAACAGTTCATGTTTTATATATTTTGATGCATACTCAAAAATATATGTAAAGCATATTACGGTAGGAGGCTTAGGAGAGAAAGGCAATGTAGTGAGGATGGCAGACAGAGCACAGGGAAAGCTGGCATCGTGTGATGATAATGGTCTGTTCATGGCTATTCAACGTTCTGTCCTTATGGACCAAACTATACAACGTGTATTTTCATGTATTTACTCAGTGAATGAATGCCAAAAACGTGGACTCGTCCCTGGTATCTCCCTCTACCTCTCACCTTCCATCACATCCAATCAGGGACCAAGTCAACTTAACATATCCCGAATAAGGCAGCCTCTCACCATGTCCACTTACACTCTCTAGTCCAAGCCAAGCTACCATAATGACTGTCTAACCAATTGCCCTCCTTCCAGTCTTGCCCTGCTCCAATTCATTCATCATTAATCTGATCTGACACTCCTTGACTACACAATTCAACAGCTTCCCATTACTCTTGTGGTAAAGTCCAAAGTCCCTGACACACCCAACAAAGCCCTGAACTATTTACTCCTACCTTATCTTTCCTGTTTTCACTCACACACAATCCCCTCTCTCACTATACCAGCAACCCTGATCATCTTTCAATTCTTCATACTTGTCACCCTCTGTCCCACATTTGGCTGGGTCTGTATCTGTCAGATCTCAGTGAAAATACCCCTTCCTTTGAGATGCTTTCCCTGATACACTAGCCTGAGTTAGCTTCCCCTGTTACAGACCTGTCCTTGACAGAACTTAACAGTATGATCAATTATTTCTGTAAGTATCCACTTATGTGTCTCCCTAGCTGGGTTATAACTCCATGAGAGCAAGAAATGTTTCTGTGTGATGCACTATTTTATACTGTATACAGCATCATATATAATAAATACTTATTTGTATAATCCATTTGAGATCCAGGCCTCATACTGTAATCCCAGAACTTTGGGAGACCAAGGCAGGATCACTTGAGGCCAGGAGTTCAAGACCTGCCTTGACAACTAGAGAGATTTCATCCCTACAAAAAAAATTTTTTCAAATAATAATTGATTTGAGGATTAATAACACTGTTAGTCTTTCTATTTGTTAACAGCCTGTTGCCTTTTTTTTTTTTTAAAGAGAAGAAATCTCACTACATTGCCCAGACTGGAGTGCAATGGCTATTCACAAGCATGCTGATAGCCAATGCAACCTAGAACTCCCAGCCTCAAATGATCCTGATTCTCTCACCTCAGCCTCCAGGCTGGGACTACCAGCACATGCAACTGTGCCTGGCTTGCTATTGTCATTTTTTAAAGTGGATAAACAAAATGTTTTATTTCTCTCTTTAAAAAATAAAAACCCTTTGTCCTGTGAACTTTATTTTGTTTTCTTCTGAGTCAATGACTATTCATAGTAAAAGTTTTAGAATAATTAACAATCATCTCAAAAGCTCAAGTCTTTGAGTTTAAATACAGTCTCACAGTGCTCAGAGTTTATTTCAACTCAGTAATATACAAATTTTGAAAGCCAGGAATCCTAAACCCCATATAATACAATAAGGCGAAACACATTAGTGAAAATTCCCTGTATCACATTTAAGTAATATTTTCTCAACTGAAATACTTAGGGGAGGAAAATGTTGCGTATCCAAAGAGCCTAAGTAGACTATAAATCTAAATATGACGCCTGTAAGAAGTCATTATTAAACTTTCATCCAAAATTTAGCACATACTGTAATATTTCACCACCAGGTGGCAGATCCATACAACATTTCTAGAAATGTTATCAGCCTTGAGAAGTTAGTCCAATTAGAAGGAATTTTAGGAAAAGTAAAATAATTTTAAGCATATCTAAACCTGAGCCAGTTAACCACAGACTAGATACAATTGGCTCTCAGAAAAATTATACTTCTATTTAACTGTAAATCTATTTCTAGGCCATGCAGAGCACCTAATTATCTTTAAAGAGAACATAATATTAAAATACAATTGTAAATGTTGTGACCCATACCCCACTCATTCAAAATCCTCAAGCCCAAGTTACAGCAACCCAAAAGAATGCCCAACATTTGTGTCTTTATTTTGTGTGCAGCAAAATATTCCAATCATAAGATAAAGACTTTAATCGCAAATCAATCAATTAATTTAAAAAACAGCTTTTCAATTTTTTAAGAATGATTCCAAATTCTAAAAATGTATTATTAAATTTCAAGATGAAATATATTACCTTAGAATAACTCTCCAGTTATTTTTAAATGCTACTAGAAATCCTATCTGCAAATGCACCCTTCAAATCTAAGGAGAACACCCTCATCTGCTCACCACCTTCGCCACAACACTTTTCCTCCACCACTCTTCCTCCAAGCCCTGCCCTGCTTCATCGGCCTAGGAACTAGCCTTTGTTTGCAGGAGAAGCAGCCATGGCCCCTGACACTCAGAAAGAAACTCCTGGCCACTACAAACACCTGTCAATGGTTCAGCCTCCTCACTAATGCCTCCGTCCTGGTACCCTTTAATCCACTCACCAAACCCACCTTAGCCACAATTAGCTATTAACACCCAACCTGCACCAAGAACCAAGGCTGATCTGAGTTTTGCCAGGGTTAAAGTATGTATCATTTGGGGGCCCTTTTGAAGAAAAAGAATAGAAAAAAAAAATCTCAACTTTACAAATTTTACAGAAATATATAACTACTAAACACACTGCTACCACCTCTCCCAGCTTCAGAAGAGGCCCTCCATGCAAGTAAGGGGATTAGGAACTCAACAAATTAAGGGCAAATTGCTTCTGCCATGAAGACATACCAAAGAAAAAATAAGCCTATAAATTCCATTTGTTAAATAAAACAAAACTACTAGCATGCCAATTCCATTCAATAAAAGGAAAAACACTGCCCAGAGAGTTATAGTGTTCACAGTTACTTTAGAACAAAGTAGCTGAAATTAAGGACAGAGTCAAAATGCCTAATACTGACAAGGGAGCAAAACACAGAGAAGAATAACTGTCAATGGGACCGACAGGAGAGGCGCAGACCCGTCCCCGTCTTGTGCACTCCTGAGCATGCTGCCACCAATTACCACAGCTCTCCCCACAGACATTTCCCCCACTAGGTTCTTATTTATATAACCTAACTTCAGAAAGCTCTCACTTTTCTTTCCTAACAGAATCACACAAAAGAAAACAAAGAGAGACAAAACAATTCTCAAACAACTTTGCTTTGGAAAATTTTTCCTTCGTTTTGCATCATATTATAGGAATCTTTGACACCCAGCACTATTAGAAGAAAGTTGTCCAATCTCATTCCTTCCTCTAATACAAACTTTTTATATATGCAAAGGCCTCAGCAGCTTATCTGACTGAACAAGAACACAAGTTCTCATTTCCTAATAACTTCCTGAATATTTTATTATCGTTTCCTCCCAGGAAATTTATTCACTGCATGTAGCTCCAACACTAACAGTCCGTTTTCAAAGGGAAACCATTAGAGTATAGTAGAAGCTTACATAAAAGATTACCTCCACTAATAGGTTATTGTTTGACTATGTGTCTGTGTAAAAAAAAAAAAAATGACTTGACGGTACACACGTAGATTTAAAAATACACAAAAAACAAAGTAAAACACTTATTTAAAATAAACATTTGTTCCCATACTAATTGATAAAATGCAAATAAATAAATAAATAAAACTGCCAGTATATTTGCCAAAATTAACTGAATAACATATCTGCATTTCAACCATACTGACATTTTAATTATACCTCAGTAAAAAGTAAATATTAAAAAAATCCAAAAGTAGTATTTGCTAATCTTACCTATGGGGTTCCACTCTTGCGCAGGCTGACCAGATTTTTTTTAATGCAAAATTTATATTCCTAGGGTCACAATGTTGGATCTATTGGATGGCATACTAGCCTAGGAAACACAGTACATGCCAAACTTTTTCTAGTAAAAGCTCTGCTCTTTGGAGAAAAGGACTGAGGGCAGTACTTAACCAGTAACAAGATTCCAAAACAAAATCTATTATACTTGGGTATTCTCCTTGCTGTAAACAACTCTGAACAATTCAAAAAGAGCTTCTTTCCTTTCTCTTTGAAACCATGGAAATAGGTTTGATCAAAGGGGATCAAAGAGAATGGGAGCTAATACTTGAGAGGAGGAAGACATTTCAGGAGAGAAAAGCATACTATTTAGCATTCTGTAATACAATAAGATGGCTAAGAGCCTGTCCTGGGTTCAAATTCCTGCTTGTCATTTACGAAGTATATAGCCACAGATTAAACGACTTCTTACATATAAACACACTTTTTAAAGCTCCCTGACAGAGCATTACACGTGAGAAAACTTAGCTACAGAGAGTTAACCAACTTCCCTAAGGTTTTCCAAACCTTGGAAACACGCAGCACTACGAGTGAGTAGGCACAAAGATGAGATCTGAAGAAGGTATAAGAAAAATACAGCCAACTAAAATTAAAAAGAAATTTCAAAAACAAAGTAAAGAAAAATGTAGCCAACTGTATCTTAATGCAATAGAAAAATAGAACATTTACTGTACCTGTGTAACCAACTGATACCCATGCCACACTCTGTATCACAGTGCTCCTAAAATCTTTTAAGAACCTTTTACTGTGTATTAGATTTCTGTTTAGCATGAAGGTGGGAAGGCTGCCATCAAGTTAAATAGACCCCTCTCTGGACTGGGGCCAGGGAGTGAAACTAGCCCAATCCCCTATGCTGCTGCTCCTCAATCATCCTTGAAGACATCAGCATGAAAAACTGTATCAAATTTGAACTGATAAAATCTCTAGATCAAACATCAACTGCAACACAAGTGGATACAGTATATTACAAGAGTCATTCTAGAATACCAGTATCATTCTCTCTCCCTGCTCCAGGGGGCTAACACATTTGAGCAGAGAACACTCCCCGCCCCCATAATAAAATTCCTATACTAGAAGAAAAATGATCTACAAAACATCAATTTGGTAAATAATCTAGACTCAAGCCACTCCTCCAATTTACAATATACCCAACTGTCATGCCAAGCACTGTTCTTTTCTATCTCTGTCTTGTACCACTTCACATCACCATCCTACACCTGGAAGCACATTGCTTTCTGTTGCCTGTGTCATCAAATCACCAACGCTTTCATACTTATATTAATAGATGTTTGTTCATCATACTTCCTCTCCCCCTTCCCATCTCCACAGGTCCACATCCTCTCCTTAGCCAGGCCCAACGTCCTGCAAAACAGCCCACGCTGCGTACCCAGCCTCCAGGATCCAGATCAAATTCTACAGTGCACAAAAAGTTTACCCTGAGTTATCCATCTAGAAGTAACTTCTCCCTTTTTAGCCCCATCTGAGCTTCTCGAGTAGCTGGGACTACAGACTCATGTAATTGCACCTGGCTTTGATTGATAACTCTTATTTTTCCAATCTCCCATTTCCTAGAACAGTGCCTCCCACATGGTAGCTACTCAATAAATGTTTGTTGAATGAATAAATGAGCCTGAGAATCTATTTCCATCAGAAAATCATAATTAGTTTTTTCTAAACACAGTTAAATAGACTGGAATTCTCCCTTAGAGAACACAAACTATTTGAAATTGCCAAAAACTACATCTTAACTCAGAGCAAGTCCCTGAGCTATACAGCAGGACTTCATCACACAAGCTTCCCTATACTTACTTGTTTGTGTTCTCTGTGAAACAGGGCTTTATGCTGCCAAAAGTGAGCAGGGTGGAGAACATAACTAGTTTAATTTGTGTTTTTGAAAAATGTAGCCAATTAAAATGTAGTTATGACAGCCTGAAATGTGGCTCAAAAATTGCTATGTTATTACATGTTTAAGATATCGTCTATACTACAGTTTTCTTCTTAATAACGGAAGACGTATCTGAACTTTCCCTGATAACTCAGTTATTTCTTAAAAGTGCCTCATATCTTACAATATTTCCTGTAGAGAGATCAAGGACCTAAGGAAACACAGTGACTTATAAACCAAAATATGATCCCTCTAACTCCTATGAGATGAATGGTGATGCTATGGGGAAAGCGAGGAAAGGGAAAGAGAAAGAGGTAGTGCAATGGCAAAATAAACATGAGAGATGATCAGGCTTGCTTCTAAAAAAATCAGTTAACAAAAGGAAGGGACTGCTTTGGGGTTTGAGAAGGCAGTGGAGGACATGCTGAGGTCGGGGGAACTGATGAAAGTTTTTATCCTTTGCACTATGTGGAGTATAAGATCCCAGCCTTCTCCAACTGTCACAGCCCTCAGAGGCCCTCCCAGGCTTGCCTTCTATTTATCTATCCAACCAATACTTAACTGGAAATCAACTAGCTCCTGACACTGTTCTAGATCCTGGAAACACAGGGAGGAGCACACATAGCATTACTATTTAACTTTATTAGGTCCTTTAATCCCCATCAGATAGTAAACTTTTTTTTTTTTGAGTCAGGGTCTTGCTCTGTTGCCCACACTGGAATACAGTAGCACAATCATAGCTCACTGTAATGTCAAAGTCCTGGGTTCAAGTGACCCTCTTGCCTTAGCCTCCCAAGAAGCTGGGACTGTGGCAATATGCCACCATGATTATTAATTTATTTATATATTGAAATAGGATCTTGCTCTGTTGCACAGGCTGGTCTCAACTCCTGGCCTCAAGTGATCCTCCTGCCTTGGCCTCCCAAAGTGCTAGAATTATGAGAGTGAGCCACCTCCCTCGGTCCAGACTGTAAACCTTTTGAAGGCAATATTTCTCAACTAGATTAGAAACACTTTGAGAACAAGACAAAAAATGATATACTAAATGTCATTATCTTCATAGCTTCTTATATCTAAACATATCACAGGATCTATTCATATCCCTCATATTGCTATCAATAAAAAGAAAAGTACTCATTCTGGCTGTTTGCAGGTAATGTCATACCATCACTTACTAAAAGAGAGACTACTGTACCTAAAATTCTTGGTCCTTCAGGCTTCTGCTAAATCTACTGAAAGCACCATTTTACGATTTTCTTCTCCAGATTTCTATCCCCGCCTTCTACAGTCAGCTACTCCCCAAATTCGTATTAAAGTGAGACATTCATTTTACATCTGGTGACCTTTGTACTAGAGTTTAGCAAAAAGTAAATAAATAAAGGAAATTCAGCAGAGAGAAAAATAAACTACAACTTACAAAGGCACATGGCTTAGTGGCAGTTATAGCTCAAGTAAAGGGTAACCTTCTAGACCAGAGCAAAAGAAAGGGTTTGAAACAGATAATCTTGGAAGTCTCCTTCCAGTTAAAAAAAAAAAAACAAAAAACGAACGCTTGCACTAATGTACACAGCTATGATTTAACAATAAAAAAAATTAATTAAAAAAAAAATTGGATGGTTTAAAAAAAAAAGAATCTAAGAATCTATTATATTCATGAATTCTGAACATGGTTATACACAAACAGATATAATAATTTTACTATAGCCAGCACCATTCAACTTGATTGGGTAAAATTCCTTAGTTGGTGACAGGGCATCATGAAATACAAAAGAAACCATCAACAGGCCCAATCTCCACACACACAGTTGACTCTGAGAAACACTCTTCCACTATTTCTAACAACGGGCAACAATCATTGACATACACTTCCAAATTCTCCCAATTCCAACCTAATCCCATTTTTAGAACAGCAACTGAAAATGCACGTCTTCTTGATGGTGAATTATTGGCATTTTTTTTAATTTTATGAATTTGGCATAAAGGTTTAACAATAATTTACCATTAATCATATACTACTCTGAGACATGCTGATTCTTATGTTGTCCCATTTACATTAGGAAAGTTCCTTGAGGACAAAAGCTGTGTCTTATGCAACTCTGTAACTGCTATAACACAGCGTCTAGCAAATACAGACACCAAAAGCAAACCAAAACAAACACCACCACTACATGGCTGTTTGATTTTCTGTTTAACTTGGGATTCCTAGAATGCTGGCATTATATAATATTCACTTACCTCTTTGTATGGCCTAAAACGTAACTAGCCACATCAAAGGAATTTAAATAACTGCTGTCATTTTTCTCATCTATAAAAGCAGAAAGACAAATTAAGTGATTCCTCCTATGACTCTGTAATTTTTAAATAGTCTTTTGTTCAAAAACAAAGCATTTCTGGAGATATATAGTCCCTAAGGAAACAGAAATAAAAGTATGACCACTACCTGAAGGGTCATGGTCTTGTGATCTTAATTCTAATTTTTCCATCTGGCCTCTGCACTCCACCTGACCCTGGTTGTTCTCCACCCTCGCCAGGTACCAGTCAGTATTTCATATACTTTGCAAAGCAAGGAGGCCGGGGACCTCCAGGGCTGCAGGTAGGAGTGACGAAGGAGAAAGCCATGCTAGGGAGGGTGAGGAGACGGACACAGAGAGAAGGGCCACATGCCCACACCCCTTCAAACACCAGAAAATAATTCTATCTGCTCAGAACTGTTAATTATCTCCACAAACTAAATAACATAAGGGTGTCCTCACACACTGAAAACCCATTTTATTACACAGAATGTTAGGAGGAAGTACTTTTGACAGGACCTAACAAGCCATGGAAATAAAATACATGAAAAAGAAACACGCAGAAGAACTCTTCATTTGGCCATCAATTTATCTATTCTACATTCTCTGCTTTTCTTCTCCTTATCTTACTCATGAGGTTAAAGTAACAAGATGGCCAGAGGGACAGATTAGAAGAGAGTGAAAAACAAGGAACTGCCTAATCTTGAGATAAATAAACTAGATAATTAGCCTCTGAATAGCTATGAATTGGTTATTAAAGTCACCACTTTCAAACACAACAGGTTTTTTAGAGATGGTTGTCTAAAAGCGAATTGCCCTGTGGTAAAATTCTGATTCCATTTACAATATATCTGAATTATGCCTGAGCTGTTAACCTTCATCTGCTTAGACGTGGATTGAGTCCTAAAATTAGTAAAATCTGCTGTGTAAATCAGGTACTTAATTAAAGAAAAAGCTTAGTAGACTGCAGGGAGAGATTTGTTTAAATGGTGAATAAAACACTGTTATAGGAAGAGATCTCTTTTCACTTATTAATTCTATCATTAATCTACAAAATCCAAGTCAATCCAAGTTACTGTTTATGCATTTTTCATTTAAGAATGTAGTTAAGGTAAATATTCACTGGGAACCTACAATCTCAATGTGCTCACTGACTCCTGACAGAGGAGGGGGGAAAGGTACAGAAAATCATGCTATCCCCGTAGAATTAATAATCTTGTTATATCTCCTAGTGTGCTACATCCTCGTATTAGCTCCCCAACTTCCCTGAAAATTATTTCTTGCTTATCATGCACAACAGAAAGTCTCACTTCCTTATTAAAAATATTCACCTGTTCTCATGCTCCTTCCTTCCTATTAAAGGTGTGGAGTTCTCTCTCCTCAGATAGAATAGAAATCTTTCTACTACCCCGTGTTCTCCCAACCTTTCCCCAGAAACTTATACTATTCATTATCCTATTTTACAACTACCTCTCCCAACTAGAACCTTCCATTTTAAATATGCTCAAGAGTTTCACCCATTAAACATACACACACCCCACGGCAGGTGCAGGCACATGTGAATACACACCCCATTCATGAGACTGCAACCACTGCATCCGGTCATCCCCATTCATGGCTAAATTTCTAGAAAGTTTCAATCTTCATTTCCTCCCTTCCCATTTGTCCCTGAACCTGCTTCCAAATTCCACCTAAAGCTGTCAGTAAGGTCACCAGTGACTCAGTGACTCTTGGTGGCTAAATGCAAAAGACATGCTTCACTTCTCACCATTATGTAATCTGCCAACAGAATCTAATACACCCTAGTTGGCTCCTACTTTATAATCCTCTCCTGGTTTTCCTCCTGCTTCTCCACTTACTTCTTCTCTGTCTTATAATAGTCCATCCTTCTCAACTCAACCATAGGTGGATGACTCACAAATCTATAGCCAACATCTTCCACTACACATCAGACTATAACCGATTTCTCCTGAGATAACCCAAAGACATATCAAACTCATTGTGTTCAATATTAAACTCACATTCTTCTTATCCCCCAAAACTTACTTATTTTCCAAGAAAAGACAACACCATCCATCCTGCTATGCGAATGCTAAAGAATCTTAGGAATTGTCTCTGACATGTCCGTCTCTTATTACCACATCCGATCCATCACCAAATTCTACTTTATCACCTAAATGTCATCATCTTAATCCCAGTCATCACTGCAGATTGCCTAGACTACTGCAGCAGCCTAACTGTGATACAGCAGCTTCACTACCTCATCCCCAGGCACACACATTCTTTTTCTCTAGCATGCATTATTATGGTCAGGCTATTTAATTACCTTTCACTGGAGTTTCAAATTCTTTAAAGCTAAAGAACAAATCACTGTTTACACACATTCCTTCTCTATCTCTCATTTCCACAAGAGTGTGAAACTTACCAGGAGAGGGTTTAACTTTTAACCATCCTCATGGCCCCAACACAGAGCTTAGTTTACAGCATGTATTCCATATAGGTTTACTGAATGTATCTGAAATTCACTGTTTGGGAGAATTAAGAAAAGGTTTACATAAGACTTTCAGTTTAACTTTTCATTTATATACCTGCTTCCAAAAGTGGAAGCAGTTAAAGCAAAACTAAAACCTTTTTGTTTTTAAGAAACAGGGTCTGAACTCCAGTCCGGATGGCAAATCCAGGGTAATCTCCACCTCCAGGGCTCAAGGATCCTCCTGGCTCAAAGTTCCCAAAAGCTGAGACTACAGGCACAAGCCACTGTACCTGGCCCAAAACTAAAACTTTTAAAAAGGTATTATAATTTTGTTTTAATCTTCCAGATTTTACTCTAATAGAATACAGTCCTAAGCTAATGACATTTCATAGTAGAAAAAACACTAAAAGACATCAGATATAATACAATCATTTCCATGGAAAAAGAACTAAAAGACCTGCACAGAATGGCAATTCTTTTCAATATTATAGATGTTCATAGTTATAAAGGTATTTCTTTTCTTTTCTTTCTTTTTTTTTTTTTTGAGACAGAATCTCACTATGTTGCCCCTGGGTAGAGTTCCGTGGCGTCACAACTCACAGCAACCTCAAACTCTTGGGCTTAAGCGATTCTCTTGCCTCAGCCTCCCAAGTAGCTGGAACTACAGGCACCCACCACAAAACCTGGCTATTTGTTGGTTGCAGTTGTCATTGTTGTTTTTAGCAGGCCCGAGCCGGACTCGAACCCGCCAGCTTTGGTGCACGTGGCTGGTGCCCTACTCACTGAGCTATGGATGTTAAGCCATACAAAGGTATTTCTTAATCATAAGTCAATAAATAGCAACTACCCCATCATAAGCAAATTGTATTTTCCCTTGGAGGGGGGAGTCATTCTAAAACACTATTTCTTTTAAATTCTGAAGGAATGTTCTGTTCTCTTCAGTCAACATTTATAAAATGTTTCTCAAACTTTATGAATAAGAAACCCCTCAGATGCCTCTCAAAATATAGATGCCCATTTTATCATAGGCATGTATCTATGTACAGGAAAAACCAGGATACATAAGTTTCAGTATAATCAGAGGCATATGCTACACAAGAACATATCTCCTGGGGGTAAGAAGAGACTACTGTACATACCATTGATACATTTTTTAACACATTCTATTTTCTTTTAGCTCTTCCATAATTTACTTTCATCATGAAATTATCTTGTTTTATAATAAATAAAAATTGCTTATTAAACATTTCTTGAACTGAGTTGAATCACATGCACATAAGTCATTCAGTTAGTAAAACTGTACTTCATTTGTTCAATGTAATTAAAGATACATATATAGTTCACGATATCTCTCAAAGAACTCCACTACTTCCAGGTGTTCTAATACCTGAATGAGTGTGAAAGCCACCGTATTAAAAACTGAAAATCTGGTAGCAAGTGTATTTTATGATACCGCATTTTATAATATTACACAAAATAACATATTTAACCTAGGATGAACAATATATGAAGAAAATTAACTTATATCGTGACTAGGCATTGGTCTGAGCAGCTTTCCCTAAAGTGTACCAGTTAGGAATTTAAAATGAAAAGAGCCAATTCTCTGTAGAGTACTTTATGCCTACAGTAGAAATAACCTTGTTCTTTCCGAAGCAGAATATTAAAGCTGGCCATCTTCTTTTCCAATCTACTCTTTGGCCCCAGCTGCCTCATTTTCCTAATTCCTTCTACTGTCCCCCATCTGTCAAACCACTTCCCAGCATTACTTCCCAACTAGCACAATCTAGATTTAAGGCAGAAGCAGAGTCCTAATTCTGCTTTCTTTAAGTAAAAAGTTACATAATGAATATACAATACCTCTACTTTTCTGTCTCATGCCCTACTTACCTTACTAAATTCTGAATCCTTTATTTTAAAAATTAAAAAATAAAGACCATAAAAGCCATACCATCCTACTTTCCAAATATGTATAACATGAGAAAATTCAATTGTATATATAACATAAACCTGTATTAACTGATATGATCATCTAGCCAGAGAATAAACTGAAATTTGCTATTAAAAAGATGCTGTAATTCAACCAAGTAATAAAATTTTAACTAGAACATTTGCTATGTACATAAAACTATTGTCAATGTCTTTATATTTATTTCTATTAAACAATATAATTAATGGGTTAAAAACCAAAACTCTTAAATGAACATAAATGCTTTGGTTCTCCCAAAGAAGTCTACTCTCAAAGAAAGATAAATCTGCCTTAAGAATACATATAAAAGATTAAAGGGGGGGGGGGGGCGGCACCTGTGGCTCAAAGCAGTAGGGCGCAGGCCCCACATACCGGAGGTGGCAGGTTCAAATCCAGCCCGGCAAAAAACTGGAAAAAAAAAAAAAAAAATTAAGGGACTTGCCCTGTCTATAATCCCAGAACCTGGTACAATACTGAAAATACAGTTAGCATTCACAAAATGTCTGTGAATGTCAACATTTGCAAAAAGTTTTGAATAAAAAATGCCCCATTGTAGGCAGCTCCCATGGCTGACAGGTTTGAACCCAGCCCATACCAGCTAAACAACAATGACAACTACAACAAAAAAATAGCCGGGCATTGTGGCGGGCACCTGTAGTCCCAGCTACTTGGGAGGCTGAGACAAGAGAATTGCTTAAATCCAAGAGCTTGAGGTTGCTGTGAGCTGTGATGTCACAGCGCTCTACCAAAGGCAACCTGGTGAGACTCTGTCTCAAAGAAAAAAAAATTGCTTGGTGCCTGTGGCTCAAAGGAGTAGGGCATCGGCCCCATATGCCAGAGGTGGCGGGTTCAAACCCAGCCCTGGCCAAAAACTGCAAAAAAAAAGTCTGAATAAAAACATCTGAGGAAAAAACTCTGTACCTCCGCTGGAAATCACAAAACAGTGACAAGCCTATGTGAACCTATGACACCTCCAAGAAGAGAGGCTGGCAAAGCATCTTTCTGTAGCAGTCATGTTGAGGATAACATGCTAAGTAAAGTTTATAAATGAAAACAAAAACAAAAGAGGAGGCTGCCATTGCTAACTCCACAACCAATTACCAGCACTGAATTCTGAATTTTTAAATGTCAGCACTGAAAGCAAATGCTTTAGCAGCGAACTTGTTTGTCTCACAGCAGTCTGACTGTATCTTGCCCCAACTTCCTGGAAACCACCAAACCAGCAATTTAGAAATGTACAATTGTTGCAAATCTAAAGTCTTCTCTTCTTTCATCTGCATCTGAAATATTAATACAGGAACTCACATAAGCTTCAAAACAGTGTGTCTCCAACAGCAATACTGAGCACACACAGACACGACTCCATCATCGTGATCACCCAGACACCTGAAAGACCCAGAAGTGATTGTTCCACCAACAGGAGCAAAACTCTCCCCTGGAAAATTTAGGCGGGGCTGGGGTGGAGAGAGAATGAGAAAGAGAGAACAACTTTTAGAATATCACTAGAATTCCCAACTGAGGATATCCCAACTACAGAATCCCAAAAAACTTCAGAGAATACTAACATGAAAAGAGAACAATCTGAAATCAGGAAAAACGGCTTTCGGCCACAAACAACTGAATTCATTTTTCAAAGAAATATAACGGGGCAACAAAAAGCAGACACGGTATGACCAAAAAAAAAAAAAACCAACACCACCAAAGCTTGAAAATTTCTCATAGAAAGCAAATGAAAGACAGGAGAAAAGGGGCAATAAGAAAATTCAGCTTTGGAGAATGACAGAGTAAGCAGCTCATACCAACTCTTTCACTCAGAACAACTAAAGAAAATAGACAAAATAGGAAATATCTGTGTGAAGGCAATCAGGGCAATGATGCATTTAGGAACCAAGATCCAGCGAGAAAAAAAATCAAAGAGACATCTGGGGATCCTTTTTGCCTGGAGGTATGAGCAGATTCTAACGGCTACCACTGAAGAGGCTTAGGAGGAACACAACTCTGGCCCACTCAGCCCTTGGGAGGACAAAAGCTGGAGCAAGAGCCTGCCAAGGAGGAGGGTAAACCCCTTAAGATGAGGTTGAGGATTTCAAAGGGCTACATTCCAGAAATACAAAATATTTCAACTCACAGGGTCTGAAGCCCAATTTTAAATCATCTCAATTCCTGAATGTAGTGATCTGAACGTGTTAGTACCTCTATCACAACCACCAACCAGAAGCAAAGATAAAAACCTTCCGTCCTGGCGGCCCCGCCTTAACCTGTCACCCACCTCATCTTAGACGTGGGCTGCTTTCTTCTCGAATTTTTGCATCAAAAATCAACAAGGTGGGCTGAGTAACAGCTTCCCTGCAACTGGGCACAGCGAGTCTGGGGAGACAAGACTCCAGACATCTCTGGCCGGTGGGATCTGCCTATGATCATCCCTTTGAGAATACAGGGAGTCAGCAAGGGACTTCTGGATCCCAGGAG